>JAULKJ010000013.1:361496-377011 GCA_032355405.1 Rubia balearica | reverse complement strand
AACCCCCCTCCCCAACCCCCCCCCCCCCCCCGCGCCACCACCCAGCTCCCGCCCCCCCACTCCCATAGCGTGAACCCTACCCTAACGCCACCTCCCCACGCCCCGCCACCCACACAGTGCGAACCCTAACACTTAATTCCCATCTTCTCTAGAATGCCACCTCCCGGTGCCAATTGACGGTAGAGTTAGTAGCGAAGCGGTACCGATCGACGGGAGGGTGGGATAGGGGCAATTCAATAGGAAGAGGCATGGAAAGAAGGAAAAAATAGAAGAAGAAGGTGGGCGGTTTAGGGTTCATTTTTTTTGAAGGGGTGAAATTTTCTTTTTATTATAATCCAGCATCAAATTGCCAGAAAAAGTTATACTTGCACATACACTAACTATCTAGGGTTATATTTGCACTTTAAATTATCATAGAGTTATATTTGCACTTATGTAAATTATGTAGACTTATATATGTACTTTTCTCTATATTGTTACATGTTAGTCTGATTTTTTCACTTAAATGAATGAGAATTTCCTTTCAACACAACTTGTCCAGAGAGATATATTTTATGGTTAACAATATTAAACAATACATCGTATATATTTTTGAATAATGATACTCTCTGTGAAAATTTGTATTGAACATAGTGAATGAAATGATGTAGCTTTACAATTAATCACCTTCTTTAAAAGGTACAATTAATCATGGATATATAGATCATTTCATCAATGTCACATCATTCACTATGATGTTTCACTATAAATTTTCACTGTGAATATCATTACTCATCCTTTTTTATCACTATCATAACTTCAAAAAAGACACAATACAATCTAGTGCGTTCAATTTGAGGTCCGAGAACAAACAAGTTGAATCAAAGACATGCGATGAGGAATAATTTGGTACATTTCATATAATTATTTCAAAAGGTAACAAACCTGAATTGTAAGAGGTTGAAACTATATTATTAACATGGGTAGTTGTATGAATGGGTTCCCCAAAAGATACTAGTGACCTCGGCAAACAAGAATAAGGAGTGAGTTGTTTGAACAAGGTGACGATGTTTCCTTTAAGCAACATTGTTTTGCTGAGAAGTGTTGGTACATAAAGATTGACGTATGGTCCCATCAGAACAAATAACTGAAAAAATCATCTGAAATGTATTCACCCTCCAAATCACACCTAAAACACTTAATGACAGCAGAGTGTTGTGTTTTTATGCGAGCTATATAATCACAAAAAAAAATCAAAACATCATATCTTCGCCTCATAAGACAAACTCAAGTATAGCTAGCGAAATCACCAGTAAAGGAAACACAATATTTATACCTCCGTTGGTATGCACGAGGGAAGATCCTCACACAGCATAATGCACAAGATCAAAAGCATCGAGAGATGATGAAATGCTTTTCTGAAAAGGTAATGCTGAAAATTTTACCAGTTCACAACCACATTGTATGATATATTCTGAGAGTTCAATTGTCCAAAAAAATTTGTAGAGAGTAACGGAACCATGACCTAGATGAGAATGCCAAAAATGAAAATTTCAAGGAAGAACGACCATGATGAAAGAATTGCAAATCGACACTAGATGTGCCAGCGATATTTAATACTTTTAGGGAGAAATGCTTATATAACCCCCAGTTTTTCAAAAGTGTTTTATACCCATGTCCGGCCAAAATATGTGCACTTATACCCCAGTTCTCGTTGACTTGCAAATTTCTGGCATTGACTTAAACCGAAGTTACTGAAATACCCCCTGCTGTTCTCCTGAATTAATTCAGACAGTTTTACCCTTTGAAAAAGTGGGGCCCACATCTGACCTCCTGGATATAAAACCTATAGTTCATTAAATCCTTTCATCTTTTTGCACAAAATTGCTGGGATTTGGAGCTACGGTCAGGATCATAGTCGCTACGGAGAGCTTCGAATTTTGCAGGGAAGGTAGGATCGGATCTACATCTTCGGTTCACGGTGGACAAGAGATATGTTTGGGAATGGGAAATTTTATAATACATGAACCTTAATTTGGTTTTGAGCTTTTAGTGGCAATTGATTTGAGAAAGGAGAGGGCTGATTCTACGAAAATTTTAGGGCTTTGGTTGATGTCCTGAATGTGTTGCTAAAGTCTTTATGTTGTTTTGTTGTGTAGCCGACGTGGAGGGTTCAATCTCTAACAATTGCATTTGTTGCGAGTGTGTTGCTTGTCTGATACGTATGATGGAAACCCAAATATGCATTTTGAAGACGTCTGAAATTCCCGGGAGACAGTATTATCGTTGTCCCGCTCATGGTTAGCAAGGATGATGTTGTCGTTAATGCGGCTGAAAAGGGAAGAGGGATTGGTGTAAGTTCAATTAACTCCCGGCGCCGACGTTCAAAGAATGACTGCTGAAGATGAAGAAGGAGAAGTGTTGTTCGCTGCGGGAACTCGCAACATTGCAACATTGAAGTTGTGCAATTGTAGCACCATAGGCAAGACAATGATGTATCTTAATTGTGTCTTCTTGGGCCCCACTTTTTATAAGGGTAAAATTGTTTGAACTAATTCAGGAGAATAACTGGGGATATTTTGGTAACTTCAATTTAAGTCAACGCCAAAAATTTGTGGGTAAACGGGAACTGGGGTATAAGTGCACATATTTTAGTCGGACATGGGTATGAGAGCACTTTTGAAAAATTAGGAGTTATATCTATACTTACCCAAGAACTCGGGGTTATAAGAACACTTTTTTCATAGTTTTAATTTCCCTCACACACAGGAGACATGGGTTATGTTTTCCAGAGCTGTGCTTAAAAGGAAAACTGACTTATTCTGGAAATGGAGAGACTAGCTTATGCCTTTCCTACAAAAACTAGTTTTCCTTTTTAAATAAATTATTTTTCAGCACTTTACCAAACAATTAAAAGTGCTTAAATTATAAGCAAGGCAACTTACAAGTTCTACCAAACACACCCAAAAAGTCTCCCCAACCTACCACTTGCCCCAAGTCGAGTCCAGAGGGCAGGATTGTCGGCTTTTGTGGTGGCTATAACAATAGTTGTCGCCACCATCACCTAACACTGCCATCAACATCATCCACATCACCCTTAGACCGACCACTTTACACCACACTAAGAAAACTTACACAGCACCAACACTATCTTTTAACCACCAAATCCACAGTTGCGCACACATATCAAGTCGAACACACATATTGATTAGATGTTAAAGGCTGAAAAGAACATTTTCAACGAGCCTCAATTTTTTTAATTAAAATCCATGAGAGATAAAGATGGATGGTTGATTTGACTACGTTTGGAATGAAGGATGCTTATAAAATTAATGAGATCAGATGCCTTCTTACAATAGTGGCGTTGTGATCCTATTGTTGCATTAGACCACTGCTAATCGAAGATGGTGAAACAACAACAAAATGGACATGTCACGAGGGTTGAGACAAGAAAAAATCACACATGAAAAAGAAGAAGAGAAAACAGTTTTCAGGTGGGATTAGTGATCTTTTCGACTTTCGCCAACTTTAGCAAGGATTGACCAACTCTTCTTTCAATCAAAGGATTAATTGCACATTTAAAAAATCCAATCTCTAAATAGAGCTCTTACTTAAGGATATCAGTGTATTCAAAGATTGAGCCATAGAGAACTCAGCCATTGGTAGTACTTGGAACTTTACAGGTTGTAGACATTCAGAAGCACAAACAAGATAAACTTGACCAAAACAGTACAAAAGTCGATGCAATGAGAGCTTTGTTTGGGCCGTCAATGGTTAACAATGGGCCCACTTATTGTGGCCTGAAGCAGTTAAATCCTGATGTAGCCAGAAGCACAGCGCATCAGCGGCGCAAGTTAGCGCCCCCCACTTTATATCCCATACTGCCCAGATGCGCACTCTAAACGAAAACACTCAACCTCTTTCTCCTCTCCTCCATTTCCATCCCTATTCCATAACCCATCAAAATCGCGGCAAAAGCGACCATTTTTAGGACAGCCCATTTGATTTTCGAGTCATCGGATACATTCTGGAGGCCGCTTACGGGCTCTTAAAATCTGGGGATTTTAGTTATTTCTATGGGTGGAATTATACAAGGGTTTTGTGTTTTTGGACTGTGTTGGGGGTTTGATTCTGCCGAAATTTGGGGACTTTGAGGTACTTCGAGCTGAGCTTTGTCTCTTTGAGTTGATTTGTCCGATGGGTTCTTGATTTTTTGGGTTTTAGTTTGGTACTGTTCTAGAGTTTGAATTTTTATGTGTGGGTGAGCTTAATTATGATCACTGCTGGTTTAGTTAATGATTACAGTTTCTTGGTTTCTGTTTTTCTTTGAAATGGGATCTTCTTGGTTGAATTTAGACCTTTTTTGTGGGGATTTTGCCATTTTTATAATGTGTTGAAGTTAGGTTTTTGTTTTATTTTTTCAGAGAATTGAAGTTCTAACTAAGTGTGTATGTGTTAAGGATGGAAATTTAATCATGCTATGAAATGTAATGTTTGATCAATTTAAAGAAAAATGTGGTATATGTTATGAAAACTTCCCCATTTTAAGAGGGGAAATTCTGATTTTTGGTTTGAGTTATTTTATATAAATAGAAATTTAATCATAGCTGGATCACTGAAGCTTCAATTGGGAATCAGACACGCTTGATTTCGATGAAGTGCTCACAGAAGCCGCATCGCAGAGGTTGCGGCCAAGCCTGTGGTTCAGCCGTTGAGGTAATTAGCTTGGACGGTGGATTGAAATCCATTTGGATGGTAGATTACTGTTTTTGCAAAGTTTATTTGATGTTTCTTTGTAATGGTAAGTCACAAGGTGTTCGACTAATTTCCTCAGTTACTTACCAGTTTTTCTCTCCTCCTAATTTCAGGTTGGAATGGAGGTGCATGTGAAGTAATTCAGTGAGTCAGCTCTTGTGTTTGAAATAAGTTCTCTCCCTGTTCCTTGTGTCGCTTTTTTAGCTTTCCGTTTGTTCTGGTTTGGTCTCTTTGTGTATGTTTGGGAAACACATCAGTTGATCGATATTATTTGCTTATGTTTCTGTTTTATTACAATTTACAAGTAGTGGGTAATTTTCAAGCAAAATGATGATAGAAGAATTGAATGGCTTAACAAAAAGTGGTGTTTACTGCTTCTAAGTTTCGATATAATGCTCACATTTTATAAAGTTTTCGATGGCTTTGTAGGCAGCAAGGTGTGTAATGCTTCATTTAGCTTGAATTTCCCTAGGTACCCAAATGAATTAGCGCAGGCTACCAATTGCTCCCTAATAGAGCACCGTGGTCTTTAGATTGGTCTGTATGCGTGTTTTTCGTTCGTTTGATTGTTTGATCTTGTAATTTGGATCGCAGGCCCAAAGAAGATGTGTTGAAACCTAACAAGAACGATTTGACCAAAGTGAAACTTCCCAGAAATGTGTATGTGTGCAAATTGTATTCTTGTTTTGTTTTTGTAACAGTGTTTTTGTAATATTGCGATTTTTTTGTGATTGATGCAGACCGAATGTCTCTTTAGCTCTGTTCTTTAAGCACAATACTGCGCCGGGTCCTCCCTACATGGTTTTGGTTGATACCAATTTCATCAATTTTTCCACCGAAAACAAGGTGAGAGAGATTTTCATCGTTTTTATGTGTTTTTTTAATGTTTTTTTGGTGGTAATACTAATGTGTGTAATCTTGGTTTCTCTGTTTTCTGCAATTGGATTTGGAAAAACGAATGATGGATTGCTTGTATGCAAAATGTGAGTTTTAATACTCTGTTGGAATTTTTGTTTTGTTGGCCTTTATGTGTTATTATTTTGTAAGTTGCTGGTGTTGAGGCCTTTTTTGAATTTTAAAGTTTAACTGCAAATTTTCACGAAGGGCTTTTTTTTATGCATCTTATTTTTGAGCTGAGTAGGCATAGGTGGTGCTGGTTTTTCTGTAAGTAAGATACAGATAATGAGTAGTTATGTTGACTGATGTTCGGTGTATATTCTACATTTACTGCAAAGTTTAGGGGAGTGCTTCAGTGACGAGTGCTTCATGGAGAAGATTCTTTTCTCTTGGACCTCCTTTCTCTCTTTTCTGTATGCATATAGAATGGATTGATATGAATGGTGTACTGGTTTAAGATTTTTGGGTTAATTTTTTGTCACTCAGTACGACGAACAAGAAGTTGTAGTTTTCCCCCAAGTTCGTCCTCTACATTTTTTCTTTTCATAGACTTCCTCCTTTCCCTATTATTTTCATTTACTTCAAAATAGTGTTTGGTTATGAACTTATGATGAGGCTGAATTTTTGCACTGCAGTTTGAGTTTATGGGTGCATTTTCCCCGGTATATATTCAGCAGTTCTTATATATAACGTTAGGATATTTTTTTTATTAAGTAGTTACATTAATATGCTACTTTTGTTGTCCTTCGATTCTGTCGTGGTTGCGGTTTTGCTCAAGGTTGCCCTTTCATTATGCTTACTGAAATTTAGGGGAATGTAGTTTCTTGATTCTTCCCAGATTTTCTAGGCATGTAAGACAGTAAAGCTCCCTTATGAAACTCATCATGTAAGCTTTTTCTATTTTTAGTTGTAAATATTTTAAACTTTACTGTTTCGAGGTATGGTTAGTTATAGCCATTACTGATTCCATTCTTAAATGGTGCCTACACATAAATGTCTAAAATCTTACCACCACTGGTCGAGGTATAATTTTTTAAATCAGTGAATATTTGAAATTTTAAAATGTATTTGAAACTAAACAAATGATGATGCTTTAGGGACAGTTCCATTACTTTAGTTCTTGTGATTTGTGTCATCTGTTTACCTTATTTTGTATAATCATATAGTTGATTCCATACGAGGAGGTGAAGCCTTGCTTACTGTTGTGTACTTGTATTTTCTGTTGTAAATTAGGTGATGGAGCCTTTTGTTCCATGTTTTTTTTATGCATACTTGGATGAAGCTCGCCTAAGTTGACTTGACTTTTACTGTGAAATAGTGCCTGCGTTTATCAATTTTTTCTGGACTCAGGCTTTTATTTTAATCCTTGATGGTCAAGGAAAATTGAACATCTAATTTGTTGGAGTGAGTCAAAGGTACTAGATTGTATTCAATCCTTTTATTTAGAAAACAGAGGTTAATGTTTGTTTTTCCTTCTCATGTTATAACTTTTTATCTGAAAACTTAGTTGATAAAAATGAGGGAATGGTGTTAATCACTTCTTGTTATGGTATTTGTTACGATGGTTTGATTCACAATAATCTGTTATTTTCTTCAGCTTAGTAAATGAGCTAAGTTTCTTATTCTTGTGCTTGTGTGTCTGTGTATTTGTTGCTTTGGTATGCATTGCGACAGTTTGATTCACAATGTTATGTTTTCTTCAGCCTTGTGAATGAACTAAATTGCTTATTCACATGTTCGTTTGTCGATGTACAAGTGTTGATTGTTTAATGGATGAGACAAGGATCAAATGTCGAGTTGACCTTTTTGATGCGGGAATATTCTAATGTTTTAGATTTCTCTCAATGTTTGGCTGCTATGAGAGTGTTTGCTTTTATTCTCATGTTGACTCGTTCAATCTCTGACATATGTTGTTATTCACAGAATCCGATGTTGAGAAAAGGATTCAAGAATTGATTGGTAAAAGCTTGTACATTGAAGAATGTGGGAAGAAGATTGAGGAGATGAACCTCGATACCGATTCACTGAAAATTTCTTCAGCAAGCCTTGAGGTTTGCTGTTAATGATTTGTGATTTTGGAAATAGTTATATTGAAGTGGAAATGAACAACAATTATCGATTAGTCCTCATTCACACTGTGACTTCCTCTTTAGTTTTTCATTCTACCTTGTTTTTTTCCTTTCTCCTTTTCTAAATCATGTACGACTGAAGTTAGACTTATGATTGATTTATTCTTCTTCTTATCTGTTTCCTAATTCTTCTGTAGGTGAAGTTAGGGGATTTTACTTCTGCTGTAATTGCCCTTGAGTGGTGCCTATGATGCTGAGGAGGGCTTCGTAGCACTGGATAAGGCTATAGCTGAGCATGAGGCATCAGGAAAGAGTGAAGAAAGCTCTGGTCGAAGACTCTTCTACTGGCTCTTCCTCCTTCAGTGTATCCACCTGTCTGCAAAATGATCAAGTCGTACTGCACACCAAAATGTATGTGCCTGAGTTTCATTCTTTTGTAAATTACATTCAACGAGTCTTTGAGTACTGTCCTCTCCCATCATGCTAAGATATCGTGTATAATTTTGTGTGCGTGTGTGCTTATATGGCCTCAATTGGTATCTTTTAGCTTTTCTTTGTCGAATGCACTCTACCAGTGAACCCAAAAGCTGAATTACAAATTTTCATGTTAAATATGATAAACATTGCACAGCTTTAGGGAATATACAATTGTCAGTTTCTTTTGTTGTGCCTATTATTAACTTTATGGTACAATTCATTATAGCTGATCAGGGTGGATGGACTTGCATTTTTGTCGAGAAGCCCTTTGGAAGAGATTTATCTTCTGCGGAGGAACTTTGTAATCAAATTGGAGCATTATTCGATGAACCACAAGTCTATCGTATTGATCACTATTTGGGAAAGGAATTGGTTCAGAACCTGGTAATGCACGCTTCTATAATTGTTAATACTTATCCCATTAATGTGATTTTCATGTATTCATTCTGGTTCTTCCTGTAAAATGCTGCAGTTGGTACTCCTCTTTGCTAATCATTTCTTATTACCGCTCTAGAATCGCGACCATATTGATAATGTTCAGGTGAGTCCTAATAGTACTGTGATATTCTTCTGCTGCATGCATGTTATTTCCGACCGCTGTGTATATTTTAACAATCTCATAGTATATGAAGTTCAGCCAATCAAAGGAATTGCCAGTCGTCTAGATATCTCATATCTGATTTCTCATAATTTCTTTGTTTACGAGAGCATTTGGAGGAAGATCAAGAGTTTGTACTATAGTTCATCAGGGATTGTCATTATATCTTTACTGTAGTTCAGTTGTTTCATCACGTTCACTCGTGTCTTAAGATAAAAGTTTCATTGGTTTTCTCCTAATTTATATGTTTTCTTTTTAAACTATTGAGTGAATCTCCATTGAAGAGTTTCTTTGTTCTCCCTAAGGTTCTCTTTTTTGCAGATCGTTTTCAGGGAGGATTTTGGAACTGATGGTCGTGGGGGATACTTTGATCAGTATGGGTATGGTTATCCTGGCTTTTATCCTAAGCTTTTCCCTTCACTAAGTGTTATGCTTCCATTTGATCTGTAGACTTCTTAGTTGGCTCTTTATTTCCACAGAATTAATACTTCAGAGAATAATTCACGATTTTCATTGCTTGCTGACCTCCTTGTTGCAGGTTCTCCAATCTGTATTTCCAGTCAAGGATAAAGATGTTATCGGGCAATATCATGGCTATACTGATGATCCTACAGTTCCAGACAACTCCAACACTCCTACCTTTGCAACTGTTGTACTGAGGATTCATAATGAAAGATGGGAAGGTGAAACACTCTTTACTTTTGCCTTTCACTGCCTAGCAGTGTTACTCTTGACATTATTTCTTGTTCAAGCACAAATTTCAAATTATTGCTCTAGGGTAAGCTATTTCTGTCATTGCCATGAATAGCATAATTGGTGTACACTTTGCTCAAGCATTACCATGAACTACTTGCAGGTGTGCCGTTTATTGTGAAGGCTGGAAAAGCACTTAATTCAAGAAAGGCTGAAGTGCGTATACAATTCAAGGAAGTTCCTGGAGATATTTTCAAATGTACGTTTCCCAGCTTTCAATGACAATTAGTTAACCCTTTTGTCCCACTGCATATGGCAGTTGAACATACCTATTAGCCTTGAGTGTGTCCATGGAATCGACAGACTTTCTGTGCATGAAGAACTACAGATAATTTCTGTCGATAGCTACATCATTATAATCATTTGTTTTACTTTCCAGGTCAAAAGAAAGGCAGAAATGAATTTGTTATTCGCCTTCAACCTTCAGAGGCCATGTACATGAAGCTGACAGTAAGTTTAATTTTCTTTCTTGGACAACACACAGTGTCACTCGTTCGAACTGCTTTCTTGGACAATCTCGAGTTTTGAATTGCATGTTCAAGGAAGTATAACTAAATGTGTTTATCTGGGATACGTTGCATTCGTCTAACCTGTTAAAGTGCTGTTCTGTAGGTCAAGCAACCAGGGCTGGAAATGTCTACCGTCCAAAGTGAGCTGGACTTGTCTTATGGTCAGCGATATCAGGGGACTCCAATTCCCGAGGCCTATGAGCGCCTGATTCTTGACACGTATGAACATTTTCATTCTGTTGAATCTTTACTCTAAGACACCACCATTCAATTTTTGCTTCCTGAATCACTGACTTCTCTGGATTCTGGTACAGGATACGAGGTGATCAGCAGCATTTTGTGCGTAGAGATGAGTTGAAGGTATGTATAGCAAACGTCGTTATTTCCTTTAATACTTCATATGAGTGAAACAAATATGTAACGAACCATTTTGGTTATCAACTGCAGGAAGCGTGGCAAATATTCACCCCCCTCCTACACAAAATCGACAGGGGAGAGTTGAAGTCCGTGAAATACGAGCCGGGCAGCAGAGGTCCAGCAGAAGCCGATGAGTTGTTGCAGCGATGTGGTTACGTGCAGACGCACGGCTACATGTGGGTCCCGCCTTCTCTGTAACTCCTGCAGTATCCTACTGCGAACTCTCGGCTACCGGGGTGCTGTTATAACTGGGTCCCGCCTTCACTTTGTATTAATGTGTTGTGTTGTTCTCTGCACTTTTACTGAGGTTGATGAAGTGCAGTGTTGAATGTACTAAATGTTACTAGTAATAAGGTTTTGTTTTTGAAATGAATGCCAATAATGAAGAATGTTCACTTTGTCCAGAAAAAAGGAGAAGATAAAGAGTGTTCGTAAAAGTAGTACAACTAGATGCTATTTTCTTTTAATTCGAAAATCTTGAAAACCAATGAGGAATCAAATTAAGCAAACATGAAGGTTGCCCGGCCGGATGGGATCATACCAGCTTTTCGAAGAGGATCGTGGGTACCTGGTTCTCGATCAATAAAGATCACGATCCGATTAAAAAACGAAACAAAAACAAAATAAAACAGCAGTCAAACTGGATATATTCGTATTCCTATTCATCTTATATAAACTTCAATGGATAAGTACCAAAATCGAAGAATCTAGGAATGTTGGAGATGCATGGTGGACTACACTTGTTCCTACAATTCATATTTTACCAAGACTCTAGCACGTTTTAAACTAAAATTAAAAGAAATTAACATAAAAATATTTAGGTTGTCCTGTCCTGTTCTTACATTCCACTTCTCTCCGATACATTGTCGTAATTCTAATAAGAAAATGTCATGATAACGGAGTTAACGAAGTAACCTTTCTATTACCAAAATAAACCAGTGAAATTCTTAATGAGAAGTGCATTTTTAACCCTATGTTTTGGGCAATAGTGCATAATTGATCTTGTAAAATATGGAAGTGCAAAAATAACTTTGGAAATCGTTGACCAAATGTTCAACAACCAATTTGACCAAAAATTAATGAAAAAAAATCACAATTCCCCCAAGTTTAAAAATTCAAAAATAAAATAAAATATGAAAATACATCTTTACCCTTTATTTTCCTCCCTTTCCGCCTACGACCTCATCTCTACTCTCCTCTCACCTTTCCACCACTCTCTCTGCTGGAAACTTAATCCCCCGCCTAATCCTCCTATTTCCACCTCTCTCTCATCTCCCAACCTTCTCCCTTCTCCCATCTCCCAGCCTTTAACGAAATTTTCTGTCAAATTTGCTCCAATCCTCAACGGCGAGGCTACTGATTACCCGGGTGCAAACAGAGGGAGTGTTAACGATGGCGGACGGGCGGTGGTGGTCAGTGGGCAGTGCGGTGGTGGTCAGAGGGTATAATAGTCATTAGATATTTAGTTTAAAATTTAGCAATATTTTTATCTTTTGAAAAATGGTCAACGATGGAATTGCATCAGTCAATGCATGAATAGTGTAAATTAGGTAGAACTGTACATTTTATCAAAAAAATAGGATTGCTTATGCGCTTTCAGATCTTATTGGATCATTTTTATACTCTTCCCTCCTATCATCAATTTATAACTTGTTATGTATGCGAAGCATATGGGATGATGGAACTTCAACGACGCGCTAAGCTAAGGCAAGGTAACAGAATTAATTAAAGAGTAAGGTATATGCCGGAGTTGACAAAGACTCCTACCCTATTATTTTATGCTGATTGGTAAGTTTCATGAAAATATTTAATTTAAGGCACCTCAACTTTTTGGTCTTTGTCTTTTCATTTCACAAATTATAATATTTCGAGATGTGGTTGTTTGGTTTGCTCATATGAGGAACGAGGCACACGCACAATCACAAATATCTGCTCCCATAAACATCATGATTCATGATTTTTAATTCATTTTATTAATTTTTCTAAAATGCCACCTGAAACTTAGAATTTCTCAACTCTGCCTTCAAACTTTACTCCTTCCACTTTCATCTATCCCAGTATTTTTCTGTTGTGATTCCATGTTAAAAACTATTTTTAAGAAAAATAATTTCTATTCAACCACTCACACTTATATCTGATTATTGTAAAATAGTCTGATTTGAATTTTTAAGTTCAGCTAAGAGTAAACATGAAACGACTTAAAAATTCTTATTGATTCCATATTTGCCTGAAACTAAACATAACTGGACATTATTAAACAATTAAAATTATCACTAAATATTCACTTGTTAGAAAGGATAAATTAGTCATTTTAACCAATCAACGCCATTATTGTCAACATTAATAGACACAAAGATAAGTAACACTTTTAAAAATGTAAATGTTGTGAATTTATCAAAAATTCGGATTTTGATCGAAAGTTGCACATTTTAGTGTTAAACATAGACTTTCTTGTCCTCCACGAAGCCGCAAGGAAGCATGATTCTTGACTCCAAGGTTACCTGCTACTTGTATTATTCCTCCACATATGACATATTTCACGCTACTTCGGAGTTTTGTTTGCTTCTTTACTGGGAATCAAAATAAAAATATTATATTTATTGAATATTAGAGAGTGTTTTTTTAAATAATCATTTATGGTGTTGGGAAAACACTGATTAGGAAACCAATACTTTACCAAAGAGAGGTAAGTTTGAAAAACTAACTTTATTAGGAGATTTTATTTCTTAAAAAGCGATCATTCTTTCTAAAATTACAATAATAAATGTAGCGAATACATCAATTCTTATACCGCATTCCTAGTGTATCATGGATGTACATTGTATATGCATTGAATATGTATTTCAACAATCTCTCCGTCCCAATATAAACTGCACATTCCTAGTGTGATACTGTTGTATTTCACATTTTCGATAAACACGTTTGACCGTTAATTATTTAATTACATATAATATTGACAAATATAAATTTATATTTAGAATTCAACAGTATCACATATGGTAACATTATTATTATATATACACGGAGTATGTGTTTAAATATGCGGTCAAAGTTTGATAGTGTTGACTGCCAAATAATAAGTGTGCAACTTTTAATAGGATAGGGGAACTATCATTATTTGTGCATTATAATATTATGTAAATTATGATAATGCACAATTACACGTTGAAGAATACACATTCTTATAATGAAGAATACACAAAAATATCTCTTGAAATACAGTGCTCATGGTACCCAAAAATACCATATAATTCGTCCAATTACATTATCAACGTATAATTTTGTGAGTAATGAAAAATATGGGTTTAATTACACTTTGTTCTTAATTCTTTCATTCCTTAATTCTCAAACCCACAGCATGAAAACCATCTTAAAACTTAAGAAAGATTAGTTTAATTAAATCAACAGTATTATTCATTTTTAAATGAGATAGCAAATAATTAGATCCTAGAGTATTATTCCCTTTTAAAGTATTTCCTAGACATGCCGTCTCATTCTCTTTACCGTCCAATATTTGAATTCAATATATGCAATTATGAGCCTCACAAACGGTTAAAAGTTAATAGTTAGTATCCCCATTCAACGGGAATAAAAAATGATTAAAATGATATTTTTGTGTAATACTAATACACTCCTACTTTGCATCCGCTTGGAATCTAAATACATTGTTTAATCCAGTAGTAATGATCACACAAGTTCCATTGTTGGACTTTTGGAGCTTAGTTCTCTCAAATTATATACTGCTCGGTTCAATTCAGTAAAATTTTAAGTTACTATCATTCAAATAAGTTGTGATTTATTATATTTAATTTTAGTTTTCTAAAGTTACTCATAATCAACAAAATTACACATTAATAATTATAATTTATGATCTAATTAGAAGAGATAACCATTGAATCTATTGAAAACTTGTGGAGGCTAAAACTCCTACTTCCCCTGTCCCAATTCAACCTGCATATTTTGACTTTCAGCCGTTGACTCAAAGAATGTTTGATCCTTGATATCTTTTATTAAGGATAATTAAAACATGTAAAAGTTGATATTTTGAAAATATATGTCATAATGAATTTAACAATGTATCACTCAATAATATTTATACTTATACACCTATTCAATTTTGGGGTCAAAGTTAAGAAGTTTGACTAAATAAATAGTTAAATTGTAGTTTGAATTGAGACAGAGAGAGTATCACTTGAATAATTAGATACACTCTCATGAAAATACCCCCACGCTGCACTACCAACGAATGACTAGGGACGCCCTCTCCAAAATGTCCAAACGCTGCACCATCAACGAATCCCCGCCCGAAACCATCAGATTGGAAAACCATCAGAGCGGGGACCATCGACACAGTCCCATGATGTTAGGTAATCCCCAACGAGAAATTATTCTAATATTCACAATTTTTGGTGGGGGTGTGTTTTAACTCCGAATCTCTTAATGGTAGAGAGTATAGTTTTATCACTAAAACAGACCTAATTCACATGTTTAATTTTAGTTTAATTCACTTCAATTTAGTTGAGTAAATAACTCTTCAAGAGAATAAAGCTACACCTCGCACTTTTTAATTTAACATACAAGATATTTTTGAGATTATTTACTTATGACTTTTTCTTATTATCGTTCTTGATATTTTATTTCCACCTCAAATATTTAAAATTCGAGTCTAACGGTTGTATTTTCATCTCAAATATTTAAATGTTGGTAATGCTTTAGTCAAAACGTTTAATGATTATAACAATTATGAAACTCCCTCTATTTATATGAGTTTGACACGATATATATGTGTTTAAATTTAGATGAATGAAATAAGTGAATGAATTCGATCTTAGAAAATACACATCAAATCACTTATGTATATTAATTATGAAATACCCGTCTTATGGTTAAACGAATTAAAATAAAATTTCGGTTTAATCTCTTATAAATGTATCTTTTGCATAACAAATTTGAGTTCGTCTCTTGAAAGTCGGTCTTTCCATAAGTCATGGAAAAATCAAGGTTTAAAGTGTAAATTAGAAGAAATCAAGATAAAATTTTCGGGTTGCATGAACCGGGTTA
>JAULKJ010000013.1:323070-337306 GCA_032355405.1 Rubia balearica | reverse complement strand
CTGCAAGGCTTGAAAAGTCTGCAACATATGATGAAATCAAAGAAGCCATCAAGTAAGAACAGCATAACTTTTGCACATGGCATCGAATCCTCTGAATGTGCTGATTCTGACCGTTTCATTTATGCCTATATTTGAAGGGCCGAGTCACAAGGCAGCCTGAAGGGAATTCTCGGTTACACTGAGGACGATGTTGTGTCAACTGACTTTGTCGGTGATAGCAGGTGATGTTCTTGTGTGTATGACGATAGTCTAGATTTTTCAGTTTCTTCACTGAATACAAGAACTACTTCCTGAGCCTGATTATATGTATGGAGCAGGTCGAGCATCTTTGATGCTAAGGCAGGCATTGCCCTGAGTGGGACGTTTGTGAAGGTTGTCTCCTGGTATGACAATGAGTGGGGTTACAGGTGAGGCTCAACTTGTTTCATCAAATAATTTCATAACTTCGAACTCTTGAATTTGCTAAATATATCGGGTTCATGCGTGATTTTATGCTATGCACACTACACGTTGGATAAAACTCATTCTGATTCTGGTTTATATGCAGCAACCGGGTTATTGATCTGATTCGACACATGGCTTCTGCCTAAGCTGTATCTGCTGTTAAGGAATTGGTTCTTTCAGAGTTTCCATTTAGTATGTCTTTGTTGGTTAGGAGATTTGTGGTTGAAATAAACTAAGCTGTTAGAGGATTGGTATCCGTATAATGTGGACAAAACAGCAAGTATTTTTTATTTCTTATTTTGGTTTGTTTTGGAGGAATTTTTTTTTCTGTCTCTATAGAAATAGAACAAATAATTGTGGACATTAGCATCCGTTTGAGCTATAGGCTAGTTCAAAAAGGTTCCTCTAAGAACCGAAAGCAAATCTATTCTTAGCTTATGTTCGGAATTTAGTTTTGCATCACATTGAATTGAATTGTATAGTTAGTAGTCGGGTTGGTGTATACATAACAAACAATTATGATGCAATAATATGATTGTGTTCATCTATCATCGATACTGTTTCTCATATCAGCAAAATCTCAATAATACCACTGCCCGAGCTTAAAATGATATTGCTAGTTTTTTCAATCTCCATGGTAAGCCTTTTATTTCAGAATTAGTTGACATCACTGTGGAGAGGAGGGCCGAATTAACAATTCCACATGTGTCCCGTATGATACTCTACTCCAGACGGCAATAAAATTAGGAAAGAACGAACCAAGTCAATGAACAATGTGGTACATGACCGGTATCCTTTACAATAAGAAAGCATTATGGAGAATTATTGAAAAGAGAAACAATGTACACAGAAGAACCAGACCGAGGGCAAATTTGACAGTTGATCAAAAGTTTGCTCAGGTAGCTAAATCTTGCTTCGATAACACCAGCCTTAAGAAAATGGCCAACACAGAATTCGTAAGAGAAGGAATACTAGAAACTAAGGCAGCATTTGTTATCTTGTTCCGAGTTCAGAAAACAACCATACAGAGTATCCTATTACATTACTTAATCTCACTAATAAGAGCATAAGATGCCAGGTAACCAAGAGTATCACTGTGAACGAACACCCTGAAAAATGAAAAATACAAGAAATCAGCAATCATGAAAGATGAAAGACAAAGAAACCGAGAAGGAAATCAGTAGACATTAGCCATGAAAGACGAAGAGACTAATACAGGCGCAAATAAGCAACAAGAGCGCACATAACTAATCATCAATCATTTATCAAATCAGTTATCGCTCTACATAACTTATCACCAATCATTGATCTAATCAGTAATCCCTCTACTTAACTTATCACCAATCATTGATCTAATCAAAGCAGTAATTGCTTTAAATAACTAGCATACAAAGGTCATTCCAAATAAGCAGACTAAACTCCTCACTTGCTCAGAATCACAGAAACACTACACTAACAGCAACAATACCAAATACATACTGTAAGTATGATTAATCCCTAAAGCTCTACCTCAGAAGTGAAAAAGTAAAAAACAAACGACAAATTGATCAGCATATCATAATAATGGTATATGCAAAAACAGATACCTGCTCAGCGAGCCCCATAATTGAGACCGAGTATCATGTTGTTATCCTTGGGAAGATACCAGACATTGCCACTCCTCGCCAGAGTATTAGCATTCTCCTTTGAAGCTTCAATCCTCCTGAGCTCAATCAAACCACTTCCAGCAGTCTCAGTGGCCTGGGAAATTAGCTTAGCAGCCTCGCTCTCACCTTCAGCCCTGATGATGGCGGCCCTCCTCTCCTGCTCCGCTTTCATCACAACGAACTTGGACCTCTCCGCCTCCTGCTGCGCCACCTGCTTCTGCTCCACCGCCCTGGAGAACTCCGCCCCATAAGACAAGTGCGTAATCGCAACGTCATCAAGCATGATGTTGAAATCCTTAGCCCTGCGAACCAAACTCTCCTTCACCAGAGCAGAAACCTGAGGCCGGTCGGTCAACAGCTGGTCAGCGTTGAATTGCGCCACCACCGCCTTGAGAACTTCGTTTCCGATCGACGGAAGGACCTTCTCGTCGTACTCGAGGCCTAGGGTTTTGAAGATGACCGGGAGGTACTCGACGTCGGGTTTCGCGAGCACGCGGAGTGTGAGGTTCACCATCTGGAGATCCTTGGTCCCGGAAATGGAGGAGAAGCTGTGGTTCCGAGTGCGGATGTCGAAGATGTAGGGCTTCTGGAGCCACGGGATGAGAAAATGCGTCCCTTCTCCGACGGTCTCGTCGATGACTCCCCGGAAACGGTCGAAGAGCACCGCGCGCTGGCCGCCGTCGACGGTGTAGAGCGAGGAGTTGACGGCGGCGGCGCCCAATCCGATTCCGAACGCCGCGCGAGCAATGTTCGTGAGGAAACTAACCGCCGCTTGACTGCTACCCATTTCGCCGGAATTCTTTTACAGCTGATCGGAGATATTTCTAGGGAGAGAGAGTGTTAGTCAGGGTTTTAGCGTTAGAGAGAAAAATATTAAATCGGGGTTTTGATCGGGTAGCTTGGATTGTCGTTCAAGTCATTTCCCAGATCTAAAACCCTAACCAGGCCTTTCATATTGGGCTTAGATGTTAAATTCGGCCCAACAGTCGTCTATCTTTTTTACAAGAGCCCATTGTTGAAAGGCAATGTCAAAGTGCTGAAACTCTGTGCCTCCGTTCTTTCTAACCCGGCCGGAGCGAGCGACGCAGTACAGAAGCCACCGGAAAAAAGTTCTTATTCAAGGTAAAATTTACTACTAGCCTTTTGTGATTCTCTTGTATGATTATATTCGAATTTATGAACATTGCGCGATTATTTTCAGTTAATTTGGAGTTTTTAGTTATTTAGTATTGGCGCTCTGAATCAGATCTTCACCTGGGTTATTGTTCCACTGATTTTGTTTTATCATGCATGCTGAGATTATTTCTGGTTTTTTGCCTTTCTGCAATGGTTGTATTGCTTTAAACCTTGCCTGTGAAATGGTACCATGGGGAAGCTTTCTTTTTAGCATTGCTTTGATACGATAAATTCAAGCCTTAGTGTGAAGTGATGGTGAATCTTGTGTTAGGCTGAGATATTTGGCTAAATGTGGGAAATGATGTCGGCTGATAGGTTTTTTATGAAATTGGTTGAGCGTTGATTACCCATTCATGTGTTCCAAAGACGGAAAGCTTAGAAACAAGAGAGCTCATAGATCCTAATGTTACATTTATAATTGGCAATGGTTATCTTATCTCATGTACGTTCAATGCGCTTCAGTCTGAATTACAACTACAACCGTTTGTTCTTGCTGAGCTTGTTTTAGGATCTAGATCAGCCTTATATTGACTGAGCTATACTTCAGTTCGTTATCCCTAGGGTATTCATCATTTCATCTGAGTCAATTTTCATGGACATATTCTTTGTCTGCACTCGGTTTGCTAATGAGTTACTTTTGCATTCAACAATAATAGATAATGCATGATCACTTGTGCGTAAATGCATGAATGCTCTCACTACATGTGATGGTGCTTGAAGGAAGCTGTGATTAGATTGAGATGTTATTTTGAATATCTGAGAATCTGGATATCATAGACAGAGAACCATGGTGAGCTTATGGAAAGCTTTCTTTTAAGGCTTTTCTTTTGGTACCCTGAATTTAAGCTTAATTGTGAGAGTGATAATGAATCTTGAGTTAAGCTGAGATATGTGGCTAAATGTGAGAGTGACGCGGCCAATAAGTTTAGCGTCATCGGCTCCTAAATCCTAATGTTACATTTGTAACTGGTAATGGTCACCTATTCTTATACATGTACGTTCTGGATAATTGACATGCATGATCGCTTGTGCCTAATGTTACATAGGGTGGTGCTCGAAGGAAGTTCCGCTTGATTTTGGATTCAGATGTCTTCTTGAATGTCTGAGAATATGGTATTTTAGGCAAACCACCATTGTGCTTCAAAGCGAGAAGGGGGGTGGGGGGTTATTGAATGTCGTTGTTGAATTTTTTGGTCCAACCCGTGATTGTTCCATAGGTTCTGATTCATCTCTATGTCTCGCTGAACTAGTTTTGTGTTGGCCATATGCGAACTTGTACGAAACTATTAACCAGTTTGTTTGGTATGTGAAATAATGTGTTGGGAGAAAGCCAGTCTATTGGTTGCTTGTAGGTGAACTGATACTATAGAAACAAAATGAATAATTATTGTTGTTGGGTGCTACAGGAAAAAGAAATGCAACTTCATCATCTTAAATCATTGAGAAGCGCTTGGGGCACCAAGCAGATATTCGGAGTTGGGAGCTGCAGAGCTTTTTCAGCCGGGGGTAAAAAGAAGGGCGGCAAAGGTGGTGGGGCTGCCGATGCGCCAAAAGAATCCAGTCTCAGCAAAGAGGTAAAATCCACTACAGTCGTTGGCGCCAACATTCTCAAGGAAGGATCGGACCCGAAAATCTTGCCAGATTCCGAGTACCCCGATTGGCTGTTCCATCTGCTCGATAAACGCCCTGCTTTGAGTGAGCTGAAGAGACGAGACGTGAAAACCCTTCCGTATGAGGGCCTAAAGCGCTTTGTCAAACTCGACAATCGATCAAGGATCAGAGAGCACAACCTCCTCAAGGCCAAGAACTGAATGGGGTTCGTTCGTTCATTCATTCCTATGCGTTGCTATTACGTAGTATTTGCACGAACTAGTTTATCTGCTTTCCTGTTGAACAAGTGGTATCCGTAATTGCATCCAAAACATGAAAATGGCTTGACAGATTGAGTGGAGTGATCACGTGAAGTTGCCTAAAAAAGCAGATGGATACGGGAATTGGAAAGGGGATCTTCATCTAACCTGCTGTGTTTGAGCACTCGGAAAAAGCTGAAAAGGAAAGATGTTTTTTCCCACATGGCCTTTATTTCTCTCTTTTGGAGGTAACATGTCATATCGTGTGGGCTGCTCTGTTCGGTGGGTGAGTGTTGGGCTCAATCATCCATTATCATCATCGCTAAACCACCACCCTTCACAATGGAGTTACATTAATACCCCTCAAAAAAATGAAATATATGTATATATAGGGGTCTAAGAGAGATTTTGACTAGCAACAACACTCCCCAAGTAGTATCAGTCTAGGAGAGAGATTTCATAATGGATGGTAACAGGGATTGTTTATCTCCTTACCCATTCAGAAATGAATGAAACGAGTTATGAATACAATAAGTTGGGGTTAAATGAGTAATTTTAAAATGCGAGTTGGATTGTAGTTTACCACATTTTTTATAAAATGGCTACATGTGCAGGTTAAGTCTGCAAGTTTACCTACTTTTATACTCCTTCCGTCCCAGGTTAAATTGCACTGAATATTTTTCACGCTCATCAAGAAACTTATCTAATCGTTAATATGTTTAACTACGTATAATAACGGCAAATAAAAAGTTACTTTTGAGAAACTACTTGTTACGACGAATCCAACAATATTACATACGATAATATTATTATTTATGTATCTACTCAAATATACGGTCCAAATTTTATAGAGAATAGTGTCAAATAGTAAGTGTGCTACGAGTATTTGAGATGGGACGAAGGGAGTACAAATAATCTCAATAATAAACTCCCTCCGTCCCACTTTAAATTGCTTATTTACTTTTTGAAAATCAAACTTTGTAAACTTTGACCCTAAATATAACTGAAAATATAAATAATAAATATATCATGTGAGATATTGTTAGATTTGACTTAACATCTATTTTCTAAATATATTTTTTTATGTTTTATTACTATAAGTAACTAGAGATATTTACGGTCAAACATGTTCAATGAATATCGTGAAAAAGTAAATAAGCAATTTAGAGTGGGACGGAGGGAGTATATCTTAAAATTTTAAAAATAATTTTCAATTCTTATTTCAACGAATAAGGATTGACATGTAGTCTCATATTAGTTGAAATTCGTGACCTAAGTAATTTTCAATTCACATGTTGAGTGAATTTGAGCTGATCCCATTTATGATCCGATTTATACCTACATTTGAAAATTATCAATATTACAAGTAGTCCAATCAATTATCGAAGATTTCCCCCCACAAAACTCAATACTCCTTTCGTCCCATTATCTAGTTATTTTTACACTTTATTCAAGACACGTGTTTGACCATTAATATGTTCAACTACGTATAATAATGACAAATAAAAAGTTACTTTTTGAAAATACTTGTTACGACGAATTGAACAATATCACATATGTATAAATATTATTGTTTATTTATCTATTCAAATATGCGGTCAAACTTTATTGCAGAATAGTGTCCAAAAAGCATTCTTGCAAATTAACAAGGACAGAGGCAGTGGCGGAACTAGGGCGGGATCGTGGCCGGGGCTTACCGGGGCTGGACGGGGATGATCGGGGTTGGACGGGGCTACGCTGGGCAGGGCTAGCAGGGGCGGGAGTGAACAGTAAAACCCGGTGCTCCCGCACCGGCTAGCACCCCCCTAGATCCGCCACTGGACAGAGGGAGTACTACTCCCTAGAGTGACAACTTTTTGGATTTTGTTAAACAAAATGAGTGGATGAAATTGAAGTTAGAAAGTAAAAGGTAAAATGAGTGAATGCGATTGAAAAAATCTTGTCAAAAACAAAAAGTGTATCATTTAAAAAATATATCCTAATAAGATAAGTGTGTCACAAATAGAAAAACGGAGCGAACATCATGAAACTTTGATTTTTGACTGAATTTATGTGCACATTTAGCTAGGATGGAGGGAACAGTGGTCTTTTATCCCCCAGAATTGTATCGAATTTCCAAAGAATCTCTATGACTCTATCCATCTTTTAATAGGCAAGTACCAAAAAAGCCCACGCTTTTTTGTCCATGCTTACTACGATCAAGAAAAACACCCAAATCTCCTATAGTAATCCGTAAAAATTCCCTTAATCCTGATGTACTAATGATGAATTTGTACCAACAGGTTAAATCCCTGTGTAAATTATGATGAACTCAACTTTTAACAGCTGAACATTTTCATTGTTTATCATGTGATGCTTCTGTTCTTCTTCACTCTGTCTGCACTGCTCACTGTGATTGCTTCACTTTTACAGCTGTCACCTTCCATACCATTGAGCATTCCCTTTCCATTTTATATCTTTTTTGGCGGTTTCACCTTTAAATGGTTGACCTCTTTTGGCGGTGTTTCTGACATTCATTGCATACATTAGTGCATTTTCCATTCTCTTTCCTTCTTCAAGATCGCATCTTTTTGGCAAATTCTCAAATACCCATCTTTCCTTTCTTTCATACTTGAGAGTTTTGATCATTTTCCAACTTCTGAGAAAATTCTGTTGTTTTCTTGCCTAGTTTCATCAAATGCCTTCGAGATACTTACCTCTCAGGTGGGAGAGCACAGGGGATCAATGGTGGTACGCTTCTCCGATTGATTGGGCGGCGGCGAATGGGCACTACGACTTGGTCCGAGAGCTTCTTCGATTAGATGGCAACCATCTGATCACCTTGACTTCTCTGCGAAGAATTCGGCGTCTGGAGACAGTGTGGGACGATGACGAGCAGCTTCACGATGTTGCTAGATGCAGGTCCGAGGTTGCAAGAAAGCTTCTTCTCGAGTGCGAAAGCAAGAAAGGGAAGAACACGCTTATCAGAGCTGGCTATGGCGGATGGCTTCTGTATACTGCAGCTTCAGCTGGCGACGTGGGGTTTGTTCAGGAGCTGCTGCAGAGGGACCCTCTTTTGGTGTTCGGGGAAGGAGAATATGGGGTTACTGATGTGCTTTATGCTGCTGCGAGGAGTAAGGATTCTGTTGTTTTTAGGACCCTTTTTGATTTTGCTGTTTCTCCTAGGTTTCCTTCTGGGAATAGTGGTCGGGAGTTTGAGGAACATATTGGAGATGATGATATACCTGTTGCTTATAAGACTGAGATGCTGAATAGAGCTGCTCATGCTGCTGCTAGAGGAGGGAATTTGGGAGTTTTGAAGGATCTTCTTGGGGACTGTTCGGATATATTAAGGTTCAGGGATGTCCAAGGCGCCACCATTTTGCACGCTGCAGCTGGTAGAGGCCAGGTTGAGGTGAGAATTTGAGAAATTTCTTGATTCTTTCGTAATTTCCTAGTTTGATGATATCATAAGAATGCTGTGTTATATAGCTTGAGTTTTCCTAGTTTTTTGTTTTTCCAATGATTTAGATCTATGAAGGTGTGATCCCTAGATGTAGTTAATCGCTGAATCGAACATGATGGCGATATTTGCTCCATATTATACTCATTTCAGAAACTGTTTATCGGTCGCTATTTTCTAGTTTGATGATATCATGGGAATGATGTACTATATACCTTGTATTTTCCTAGTTTTTTGTTTCTACAATGAATTATACCTATGGAGATGACCCCTAGATGTAGTTAATCACTGAAACAAACATGATGGCGAGATTTGATCCATATATCCTCATTTCAGAAAGTGTTTATTGGTTGTTTTTTCCGATGATTTGTGAATTGTGATGAGGTAAAGCTTTTCCATTGCAGGTAGTGAAAGATCTTATAGCTTGTTATGATGTTATTGATGCCGTGGACAATCATGGCAACACCTCGTTGCATATTGCAGCCAGCAGGGGTCAGCTTGGTGTTGTTGAGCATCTGATCCTTTCCTCGCCCTCGTTGATCCATTGCAGAAACAACGCCGGAGAAACATTCCTTCATGTTGCTGTTACCGGTTTCCAAACTCCAGGATTCCGGAGATTGGACCGCCAAATTGAGCTCATGAAGCAAATAGTTTGTGGAAAGGCGTTTGACATAGAAGATATCATCAATGTGAAAGACAACAGTGGAAGGACTGCTCTTCATCTGGCCATTGTCGGAAACATCCATTCTGATCTTGTGGAGCTGCTTATGACTGCCCGGTGTATTAACGTTAACATTCGCGATATGGATGGGCTGACCCCGCTTGATATCTTGAAGCAACGGCCTCGTTCTGCATCCTCAGAGATTCTTGCCAAGCAGTTGATATCGGCCGGGGGAATCTTCAGTTGCCAGGACTACACGACGAGAAAAACCATAGCATCCCACATGAGAATGCGGAGCATTGGAGGTAGTCCTGGAACTTCCTTCAGGACATCTGATACCGAGTTATTCCTCTGCACCGGGATTGAAAATGTAGCAGATGGGGGCGGAGGAACCATCAGACTGAGCACTTGTTCACCTGAGATCACTCAAGCCAGTAACTTGAATATGGAAGCAATCGGCGTGAGAAAAAGCAAAAAGATCCGCTCTATAGACTACGCGGCGCAGAGGCTAAAACGCCTGCTTCGTTGGCCTAGGACAAAGGACAAGCTCAAGAAATCAGTGGCAAGAGCTTCAGAAGGACCTCATGTCCCTCTCCGGGAGAGATTCTCGAGGCCCTCATCTATGCCAAACAACAAAAGATCTCTTGCTGTCAGGAGCAACCTTCCTAGTCCATCTGCTAAGAAGAAGCTTGCTTCCGGTCTAGTTCATGGTGTGATGCAGGCAGTCCCCACCACCTCTCATCGTTCGCGCTCAAGTTCATTTTCAATGATGTCATCGCTGTCTTCTCCCAGCTCTCTGGATAAACAAAAAGGCCAACAAACCAAGAAGGACATCGCGGGTGCTTCGTGCTCCAGTCAAACGGATGGAGCACCAAATGCAGCTCCCAAGCACGAGTCGCTGATCAATATGAAGCTGATGAACCAGTTCTTCTGTTTCAGTGGTGCAGGAGAAACTGAAAAGTCCCATCTCTCGGGTGGACTTCGGCCGTCCGAGATCTACGCCTGACCATCAAACAAGCCCTTGACTGGAAGAAGTGTATTTTCCTCACTAATGTTACATTTCTTAGAAGTTTCGTTACGTAACTTCCTCAATATTATGATGATGATTATTAGTACTGAAATCTCACGCTGTATTCTGTAAAGTCAGTAGTCTGTATGCACGGCCAAAAGGACATTGAGTGATTTTATAGGCAACCTTATTTGAACTTCAAAATGCTAACCTCCTTGTTCAGAAAAATGTATCAAGCAAGAACCAATACAGAACAAAATAAAAGAACTGTCCTCCGTTCTGCTAACATCTAGGACTATTTATGTGGAACGGAGACAGGACAATCAACTCTGAATTTTTACACTTAAGAACAAGCCATCACACGAATTAATTCAGAGAAACAACTGGCACACACTTCATGATTGATAACAGTTTCAGCCTTCAAGATTTTGGTGTTTTTTGCATTAGATCATCCACATTGATCTTCTCATTGACTCGTTGTATTTGTTTTTTCATGTTGGAGATGTCTTAAGAGTAGAAGTTCCAAGTTTTAGCCTTGTTGATGATCTTCCTTAGCCCTCCAATCGGTGCTATAAACATAAGGAGGACACCTAGTACAATGCAAATCTGCCATTAAGGTTAATGATACATCAGAACAACTCTTAACAGTTGGGATTAGAAATGGCAACAGCAAACAGCAAATACCCAGTTTGTGAACCAAGAAATGCTGAACTTTTTCGGCTTGTAGATGACCAGCCATATCACACAGGGGAGCTGCAGGTAAAGATGAAAGATCATTTCTCTATCATGTGCAGTTGTTTTACAGGTGACGGGAAAAAATCCGACAAGAAACCCTTACAAAGTACGTCGTTGGAGCTAAAGCAAAGCCACCCAAGAATCCCAGAAGCCCGTCGTAGAATGGGAAGGTGACTGCTAAGAACATAGTGAATGCTGCAATCAAGAAAGCTGCCATTGTCAACACCTTCAAACAAAATGCAGGTATGAAGAATGAAGTTAAAAAGGCGATCCATAAATCTCTTACCGACGTAAGCATTTCTGGCAAGAAATCGCAGCGTCCTGCTTGGTCTGAACCTCAGCTTTCTCACCAGCACGGTCTCAATCATGTCGAAAACCGGCATTGCAAATATCTGATAGCCTCCGATGAAGTGAACAACAAGAAACATGTTTCCGGTTGCAATTAGCCAGGTTGGTTTCGTCAGGGACTTGAAGATGTTTTCCTCGACTTTGTTTCCGAACACCCAGAAACCGATGAAGGCAACAGGGAAGTAGCAGAAACCGACGATTATGTAAGCGATCATCACCCCTTTCCACATCGGTTTCTTCGACGGCCTCCCCGGTAGCGAAGGGATTGTTGCCTGAATCTCGAGAACCACACTGTGACCTGCGAAAGCAAATGCAACGTTTCCCAATGCGCTGAAGAAGTCGAGAACTCGTCCCGCTGTGGTTCTTGCTGGAAAGCCGTACTGCACATCTGGTCGGACGCCTCTCTCCACCGACGCCCCCCACGCGATGGTGGAGTAGCTATACAAATTGAAGCATACAAAAACATGTCAAGGAATGGCAAAATGAACCCGCGGAAAATTGAGTTTTGTTGAGCAGATTTCAATCCAATACAATTTTGACTCAACGGGTCGAAATTCATTAAACCTATATTTTTTAGGGTCTATTTTGTGGAGTCGTATTTGTAAACAAAATTGAAAATGGTATAGGAAGGACGGATTCTACGTTTCATTCAAAAATAGTTTATAGTTTTAAAATAAATTATTTTTCTACACTTTTTCAAATAGTTGAAAGTGTTTTGCTCATAAAGAAATCAACTTATAAGCCTCGCCAAACACATCATGTACTACCATATCACCCGGTATGTATTCAGCCTGGCATTCGACCCGTTTGCCCATTTGTCATCCTTATAAATAATGTGCACAGTCACGTACTTAAGTGACATTACAGCAGCAGCCAGAGAGGTGCCAGAGATGGCATTGAAGTTGGGAAGGTGGGAGAGAAAGAAGTGAACGGAGCCAAAGATGAAGATGAAATAGGTGAGTCTAATTTTTTTGCAGTTTTGGCAGACCAGATCATGGAAGTACTGCAATGATGTTCCTCCAGTAAGCATGTAAACAACGTTGAGACTCATCATAACAGAGAGTTGTTGCGGAATGATGATCCAGAGGCCTAGCCTTTGTCCGAAAGCATGTTGTCCTAACTCGTGGTAGCGATCAAAGCGCTTTCCAGGAACTATTTCGTGCATTTCCACCATTTGCCACAATGTGTAGAGTGTGATCATCCATGATAGCACCATTACTATTGCCCCAGCCCCCCTGTCAAAGTAAACAAACGGGTTAGTTTACGCGAATCAAACGCCAGAAAGAAAATGACAGTTTAGTTACTCACTTTTAGGTGGAAATATAAGTTTCTCAGTCCTTTATTTACAAGATGTTTTCAAAACGTCCTAAATTGTGATGAAATGATTGATTCATTTACAGGCTATTATCATGTTTAGTTGAGTTAAATTTGAGTCAACGTTTCTAGTGGTTGATAAAATCGCCGCTGGCACTGGCAAAGAGGTAACACAGGAAGCATGGACGAAAAGAAATCGCAAATATGATAGATTGATGGTGATGAGAACATGGTGAAACGAAACATCGAGGAGTTAAAAACCAAGCATTTGAAAACATTTCGTGATAAATTAAAAATGTTTTGAAATTTTTCGTAAATTGAAATAAAACATGTAATTTCAACTAAAATTTGTCACTTAAATTGTCATACCATCCTAGCTCAGACATGGCATGGGGGAGACTCAGGACTCCAGCTCCAACAATGGTGGTGACGTTGTGAACAGTTGAATACCACCACTTCCCGTTTCTCGTCGATGGAATCGGAAGCCATTCATCAATTGCTCGCTCTTCTGCTGATTCATCCAACTGATGTTTTTATTTTGGAGAATTTCAATTATATTTTGGAGAATTCATGTGACAAATGCATGAATTCACTAGATAGTCATCAAAACTGAAATAAACCCTCTATCCAGATCAATCTGCACACTTTTCGGTCAGTAATTTTAAGACTCAGAAACTTACGTGATCGAAGTCGTGATTAGATTCCGACAGTGTTCTGGCGGGAATGGAGTTGATGCGAGTGGGGAGCAGAACTCCAACTGCAGACATGAATGGCACCATAGCCAATTAATCAGAGGGAAAAAAAGTTGTATTTGCAGTTTAAGAAACTGAAGATTCGTCTATAATGGAGGTTTGAAGAGACAGGAATTATACTACTGATATTACAATATGAGTTAGGTTGATGGAAGTGGATACGTGGGATTAATTAGTTTAATGGAAAATGGAAGTGGACGTTTCTGCTTGACTTCCCTAGTTTAAATTAAACATGCTACTTCCTGTTTCAAATGATGTCATACAATTGATCATTAATGTATTTAATGTGGAATTCGAGTTTGAGGATGTTTCCCTGAAAACGTTGTCTTATATAAGAGTCGGACTTCTGTTGTAAAACCAATTGTTACAAAGTAGAAGTGATCCATGGCGTGTATCGAGTTAAGATTTAGTCTGGAATTCAAACCCCTTTGTATATACAAAAAAAAACTGGTGTGACAATTTGTACATGCATTCGCAAGCCAATTAACTGGACAATACTGGACAATGGAACCAAATCAATTCAGCCTTTAGATGGTGGTGTGAACTAATTGCATCAGATTGACCTTCAGAATAGTTCTGATTCAGTACATACTTCGATGTGAAGAAGGCGTTTCACGAGTAAAATTCGTAAGTTTTAGCCTTGATGATGATCTTCCTTAGCCCTCCAATCGGCGCTAAAACCATCAAAACAACTCCAAGTATAATGCACATCTGCCATTGTCAAAACACCAACATCACTTCTACTCTAGATATGCAATCAAACAGCAGTAAAGGCTACTACGTACCCAGTTTGTGAACCAAGACGGGCTGAATTTTCTTGGCTTGTAAATGAACAGCCACATTATACATGGGAGCTGCA
>JAULKJ010000013.1:212443-225307 GCA_032355405.1 Rubia balearica | reverse complement strand
ATAACAATAAACATATATCATAATCATTATTTATATAATAATCTAATTAACATATTTTAAAATTTTATTAATTTTTTATTATCTAAGTTCAATATAGTATTTTTAAAATGTACGGCCTAACGTGTGTATATATATGTACATATTCACAAATTTAAAACATAGAGTTAATATTTTCAAATAATAACTTATGAAATTAAATCAAATATAAATATGACTTGCACGTTATGAGTTTTATGAGTTATGATCAACAATAAAAATAGAAAAATCATCTAAATACAAACTATTCTATTTTCTTAGTACATAATATAATATCTAAGCGATAATGCCTATGCATTGTGCTTATATACATACCATTTTTTTCACAGCAAAATCCTTTTTTTCAATTTAAAATATCTAAAGTATGCATTAAAAAATTGACCACATAAAATATAAATGTACGAGATTAGTTCATCGAGAAGGTTTTCTAGAAAAGTAATTTATTAATAGAAGTATTCATTTTCATAATAATGACATGTTCGCTATATTAATATGATCAAGATCCGAATTGAATATATCGGATCCGACCAACCCCGACCCGTAGGAGGATGTACCTGAAAGGTACCAAAATCAAACCAACTCAAATCAAACCCAACCTGAACCTGATTCAAAAAAACGTATATCCGAATTGTACTTGAAATTGAAACAACCAAACCAAATTTAATCCGAACCTGATTTAAAAAATTTACACCCGAATTTAACCTAAGCTGAACAATCTAAACCAAATCTAATCTGATCTAATAATTTTCAAAACTATCGATTGATACCCGAACCCGAACATAACCGATCATGACCCGATACCCGAACACAAGACAATCTACCAAATCATGCCCGAACCGATTGGGTCTCACCCAGACCCGACCGAAAAGACCCATCTGCAGAACTAATGTGAGATACTGTTAGATTTATGTTAACATCTATTTTCTAAATATCAATTTTTTATTCTATAATGGTATACGTAGATACTAAATAGAGATATTGATGGTCAAATATGATTATTGGAATAGTGAAAAAGTAAATGAGACGGAAGTAATGGGACAAGAAGTAAGATCCAACTATCCATTTGTTCAAATTTTTACCATTCTCCTTTCCTTTTTCCGAATTTAATTTTTTATGAAACAAATATTAACTCATTAGTTATAAAAAAATGAAACTTCCCACATATATATATATATATATATATATAACTCATCCAATATTGAGAACAATTCTTATGCTGTATCTGGGTGAACGTATGTGCGTCGTATATACATTACTTGTGTATAGTATTATTTGTACATTATAATATTTAGGGAAAATTTTAAAAATAACCATATTAAATTGTGAAAGTGCAGATATACCCAAATTGCACTATTCCGGTGTTGACTAAAGGAATTCAGACATTGACCTAATATAAAGAGACAAAAATATCCTTGGGTTTAAAACTAAAAATTTAATGACCATTATGCCCCCTACGCTTTGCCGCTGCTTAATGTCGGTCAACGGTAGTCACACCGGATAGCCGCTAATCGCCGCCGTCGGCTAATGGTGGCTGAGTTAAATCATTACTTTTATTAATAAGATAGGGTTAGATCACCTCTTTAGTAATAAAATATAGGGTTAAATTAGCACTTTTCTAAAAAAAATAGAGTCCGATTGACACTATCACATAAAAAAATGTTTTTGAGGAGAGTCAACTCCTTATAAATATGTTTTATTTACAACTTCATAATTTATTTATTTTTAAAAAAATTAGGTATATTTCATTAATCATTGGTAAAATACAACTTCATAATCTAATGTATGATAAATATATTTATAATTATGATGTTAATTGATAATTAATTTTCAATACTCCTCAATTCCAGATAAATTATAGCACATTTTGACTTTTGAAAGTCAACTGGATCAATTTTCAACTACTTTAATATCATTATTCATGCATGTAAAAAAATTGAAAAAATAATAATTTAAAAATATATGTGATGATGAATTCAATAACATTTCACATGATAGTAGTCTTGCATATATAATAATAGAATTTCATGATCGAATTTGACTTAGTTTAACTTCCAAAATTCAAAATATGCTAATTTATCCTGCACGGAAGGAGTATACAAATTCGGTCTCCATAATGAAAAATTGATTCTATCTGTAGCAGTATTGGGAGGATTTGTCTTGCCGATGAATTATCCGGAGGATTGAAACTTGAAAATTTGATATTCTCAAAAGAGGGGGTGAAAGGATGAGATAGTGAGTCAGGGCTAATTTCTTCCTCTAACAATAGCAGAAAACTCAGGGAGGAGGATGACACAGAGGATGATCAACGATTATAATTATCATCTCAATGTATATTTTAAAGTTGTTTTTAAAATTATAAAAAATCATTTATTACAATAAATAAAAATAAAAATTGATTTCAAAAATAAATAAATAAAAATTAAATTACTCACTATTTTATTCATTATAAAATAACTGATGGTTAGGCGATTTAAATTACAACACTAGCTTGATAGTAATCAACCGAGAATTAGTCTTCCATCAGAAATAAGCAGCAATGAAATAAGAAATTTGGTAGATGTAATATATCCTCAATCAGATTAGGAATTAGAAATAAGTCGCAAGTCACACACGTTACCTGAACCTGACTACGGAGTACTAATCTACAATATTTTTGCCATTTATTTCTCTTGAAATATTGCATTAAAGTTACCTATCTTTTTTTTTTATCCATTCCCGCCGCCGGTCTCGCTACAGCTCGCCGCCGGCGCCTGCACCAGCGGCTTCGACGAGCTTTCGCACACGGCGTCGGACCCCCGCTCTTCCCCCTCCGCCGCTGCTTCTTCCTCCACCAATCTCGTCAGCTTGTCCACGATCTCGCCGGCGTTGGGTCTCAAACCAGGGTCATCCTCCACACAAGCTCCCGCCAACTCCGCCACCGCCGTCGCCGCCGCAAACCAGTACTTCTCTCCCAGCGCCTTATCCATCCACTCCCTCAGCGCTTCATCCGCGTCCTCCGACGTCAGTATCCTCTTAATCTCCCGCGACAAACAAACCTCCTTCCCTCCGCCGCCGGACAAAACCTCCAACAGAATCACCCCGAACGCAAACACGTCGTCCTCCGCATTCTTTTTCTCGTCCTCCTTCTCTCCACATTCAGCCATGCCGAAGTTTCCGATTTTGGCGTTGAAGTCTTCGTCCAGAAAAACGTTTCTGCTCTTAATGTTCTTGTGGCAATATGGCGGATTCATGACCTGATGCATGAAGTGTAAAGCTGAAGCCACATCCCGACAAATTCTCAGCCTCTCGCTCCAGTTCAAGAAGCAGTTGCAGGAAGAAATGAACTGGCTCTTCATCGCCAATCCTCCATGGAGCCAGTCTTTCAGCGTTCCATTCTTCGCGTACTCGAAAACCAAGTAAGAATCAGGAGACTGATCTTGATCCATCGCTCCAGAAAACGTTGTACCCAAGAGCCTGAGTATGTTCGGATGCCGATGAATCGCGTCCTGGAAAAGAACGAACTCGATCTTGGAAACTTTGTCGGAAGATGTTTTCTTGATTGCTATCTCCTTTCCGTTGAGGCGGCCGTGGAAAACGGAATCCTCAATGAGGTTCGTGGAAGAGAAGTCTTCAGTGGCTTTCTTGAGCTCCTCCATGGAGTAGATCTCCACCAGCGTGGTCTTCTTCTTCGCGGCCGTTGAGATGGTGGTGGAGACTGTCTCGGAGCTCTGTTGTCGGTGTGTCGAATCCTCGTTCGAACCTTCGAAAGAGATTTTCTTCTCACTTGTTGTTCTCACACTTAGGCCAAGCTGCTGGAGCTCCGAATCCGCTCCCATTTTCCTGTTCAGCGACCCCTGTAGATGATGATGGTTCTTCTTCCGCCATTGGAGGAACAAGAAAGCTGCACCTGTAAAAATGGCGACCACAGGTACAATAGCACCTATGCCGATATAAACTCTCTTCTTCCGCATTTTGGCTGCCTTCTTCTTCCCTGGTTTACTAATGGCTGTTACAAAGGGTAAAAACCCGGGTTTCGCCGTCGCTGGAATTAGGAGAGTAGTAAACGGAAGGAGATTCTCAGGTTTGAATTCCGATGATCTGTTACCATTTACAGAAACCAGTTTCTCGGGAGTAGTATTGAATCTCACTGCCAAGTTCGCTACTGTGTCGCCTTTACTCACAGGATAAGAAATCAGAATCTCAATCTCCTGGGAGAGTTCTAACGCAGAAGGACACGAACAAATCACCGGGATCTGCAAAACCTGTTTTTCTCCGAGAACAGCATTCCACGGTGCGAAACTCGGGTTCTTGTCCTGAATACCTTTGTAAGAAGCTAATCCCTCCAGCGACTGAGCAATGCCGGAAAAGCTCTCTCCCTTCGCCGTGGTTTTCGTCAAGTAAGCTTCGAAGAATCCGCCGCCACCGCACCGGCACTGAATCGGAATCAGGAGGGGCTGGTTTCCGGCGAGCAAATCTGCGCCGGCCGGGAAGTTATTCGCTTTCGAGATTGCCGATGGAGGGATTCCCAAGTAGGAACTAAAATTTGAAAGAGAAGAGTAGTAAGAATTGGTTCGAAAAACCGCGAAAGTGGCGCATTCATCTTGCTCTCCTCTGTTGGCTATGCATGGAGGATAATCTTGTTCTTGTTGTAATGCAGAAGCACTTAGTATGAAGAAAATGGTGAAAATTGAAGCATTTATTTGGACCCCAACTATCATATTAGTGATGTTTTGGAAGAGGGAAATGAATTGTTGGTCCTTAGTCTATGAATCAGCTAAAAGGGTCGAATAGTAGTATTTGGGATCCACAAGAGCTAGTTTATGAGTAGTAGGGATTTATGGACAGCATCCTAGGAAATTGGGACGAGCAAACTAAACTGCTCCCTGGTTCACTAACATTGTCTCACTTCCTTTTGATACTTGAATTTAGAAAGGTAGAATTAATGGTTGAGAATGCATTGTAAGAGTAAAAAGTAAATTATGTGGATGAAAACAACCTAAAATTTGCCAAAAGGGGAAAATAGCCAATATTAAAAAACCATTCTAAAAGAGAAAGTGTGCCGATATTAAAAAACCAGAGAGAGTACTATTGTACTACGAGATTAGTTATTCTGGGATGGCTTCAATGTTCCTTCCACTGGGTTTAGTCATGAGATCAACCACTCACTACTATATACTAATCCCTCCGTCCCAATTAACCTGCACATAGTCTTTTTCATTGTCTTCAATAACGGTGCATAAGAAGTTGATATTCAGACACTGAATGTAACAAGATCGCATACTCCCTCCGTCCCAACTTAATTTGCATAGTTGCTTTTGGGACATTGTTTCAAAAGCAAAGTTTGACCGCATATTTGAATAGATATTTGAACAAGAATATATACATATGTGATATTGTTCAATTCGTCGCAACACGTAGTTTCTGAAAAGTAACTTTTTATTTACCGTTATTATACGTAGGTAAAGATATTAACGGCCGAACATGTTTCTTGAACTGCGTAATAATGATTGCTGTGCAATTTAAGCTGGGACAGAGGGAGTACCTGCTTAAACATTTATTCAAATGTATAATCAAACTTTTATCGTAATAAAAATTTCTACGCAGCTTTACATAAGACAGGGTTAGTAATCTTACTTAAGAAAATCTTATTTGGTGAATCAAAGTAGGATTCGGATGTACGGTATGCTCCCCTGCCTATTACTCCGATGACGAAATCATGTTATCAAAAGTGTATTTTGAATGGAAGGCTGGTTTTTGAAACAAAAACTCACTCTTGGCTCATGAGATAGTGTAGACTTCACATAATGAAGGCCTAATTAGGCATATTATTGGATTAATAGTAATGCTTTCGTGCTGCAGTTGCAGAGAAGTCAGAATTTAATAGTGGTGATGGTTAAATTCTGTCACGGGAAGGAAGTTGCAGGTTTCATGAGAGAGTGGGATAACTGATAAGTCAGGCAGGCCACATTATATGAGTGGATTTTAATAATAATTTTTTTTGTTTGCTGGGTGTAGAATACACGACGAGAAACAGCAGAGTCCGATACATGTGCGTTGTTTCGAGCGTAAGTAAGAGAATATATGACTGTAAATAGCAAGGTCTGATGTAGGTGCATTGTTTTCGAGTGTAAGCAAGGGAATGCAACTCGAGACAGAACTTTTTATTTTTGAGCGTACGTAAGAAAATACAAGGCGAGAAATAGCAGATTCAATAGGGTATAGTAAACCAACTCAATGAATGAGATGGATGGAGGAGACCCTTTGCCTGGGCCTGCATGTTAACCTAAAGGTGAAGAAGTTGGATGATGAGAAGATGACAGGGGTCTAACAACGTTGTGTTTGTCTAGTGAAAGTGAGTTTGACAAGCTGCAATATAATGATTTTGTAATGAAATTTAAGAGTGATGGTGCAATTATGTTCAACTTGGTATGAATTGTTCGGTTGATCTTCATTTGGTGTTTTGGAGGATTTGGGAAGCTTCCTATTTGGTCAGATGTTTCTGTCTCATCACACATCATCACTGCCTGCCTTTTCAATTTCATTTTACACTGTTTTATTTACCTTAAAGTTTTTCTTCCAAATAATAATTTCCATTCACTCATTTTATTTGTGTCCCGTGTTTTTATCTACTCTCCGTTCTACGGAAATTTGATGCAGGGCAAATGGCGGCAAAAATTGAAGAAGCGATCACTGCAAAGGTGCGATACAATTTTGAGCATAACTTTTGCATCTGGTGTCAGAATCAGACAAGCTCAATGCCATTGGAACCGTGCCAACGAGGAGAACTGTAGTCAGGTTACACCATGATGCATAGTGTTTTTTGGTCATTTGAATTCGTTTAAGCCCTTGAAACGGTAATTTACTATTTTTTACTATGTTTCCGATTTTTGTTTATTTTCGATATATTTTCAAATTTCTCTTTTTATCATTCTAGGGTTTCATCATAGTATTTAAGGACCTCTTGCACTATTAAGATATTTTATCTTTCATAATAATATTTTCAAAAATATTTTCTCTCTGGTGAACTCCAAAACCAAAATCTAGGATTTGTGTTTGCATCCTTTGATTGTTCTTCAAAAATTCGTGCTTGCGAATCTCTTTTGATATTCCAAATGCATCAGAATTTGCACAGAATCTTTTTCACGATTTTCAAGAAAAAGTTTGACTGTAAATATATATGCAACTACGAATAATAACGACGCATAAAAAATGATATATTGAAACTACATGTTACGACGAATCTAACAATATCTCACACGATAATATATCTATTTAAATATGTGGTCAAAGTTCAACAAATTTGACTATTAAATAGTAAGTATGCAGATTCGGTGGAACAGAGAGAATAGTAAAAAAAATTAAATTTCATTCACGCATTCTATTTCCTAATTCTCAACTCAATTTACTTCCCTTATTTACCCACTCAAATTTAAATGTCATTTTAAAAAGCGGCTTTAGTTTGATCCATATACTTCCTCCGTTCAGCTATATTTGACGCACTTTTTAGTCAATTTTCTCAAGCCATGTTTGACCATTAATAACTTTCGCTACTTATGTTAATATCATGTAAAATTTTAATATTTGAAAAGTACATGCTACGAAGAATCCAACGATATCTCACATAATAATATTACTACTTATATATTACATAAAATTTATGGTCAAATATAACTTGAAAAAATTGATTAAAAAGTGTGACAAATATAGTTGAATGGAGGAGTAATTTTGTACTACCAAAAAGGTTAGTTGTTGGTCAGTGTGTGAGTGTGTGCAAGTTAAAGAAGAGCCGTTTTGACTGGATGACTTCTGTCAACCGGTTGTGATATTCTTGTACTCCCTCATTTGTTGATATTTGATACACCGTTTTACTCTTTTTTCTCAAGGCATATTTGGTTATCAAAAACTTTTGCTACATATAATAATATCATGTAAAAGTTTAATATTTGAAAAATACATGTTATGAGAAATTTAATAATATCTCACGTTATAATATTATTGCTTATATAGTACATTAAATTTATGGCCAAATGTGACTTGCAAAAATTGACTAAAAATATGTCAAACTTAATTGAATGGAGTGAGTATCAATCTCGAAATTTGGGGAGAGGCACTTTGCTACTTCGTAAAGAAAGAGGCAGCTTCACACGTGATCTCACGTGTTCACCTATGGGCTTTAAAATTTTGCCTTTCTCCATATAAAAACTCCTTTTGTTTATGTGACAAATTCAGTCTCGACAGAATATCGAGATCTACAATACTAGAGTGAGAAAAACTAAGAAGAATCGCATTGTAAATACAACCTCGCATCCATACTGAAATTTGGAGTTTTAAGGAACGCAAAACATGTACTACTTCCGTTTCCAACTACAACTTCTGAATCCTCTCAATTTCCTCGGCCCGGCAGTTATTCTAACACTTGAAAACATAAAATCAAGCATTTCATTTTTAATGTCCACACCCGATAAAGGAGGAGGAAAAAACACAGTTCACTGGCATTCATGAAATCACAGGAGATCGTAACCGTGTTATTCAAAGTTGAGCCACCACAGAATTATGAATCAAATGAGTGTTTACGGGTTTATTATCAGTCATTCCATCAGCATTGCACAAGCATAAAGCTCTTCGAGAATCCAGCCATCATGAGCTCGTGGACTGAGCTTGGTCCACGCTGTTTCGCAGTAAGGATATAACGGTTGCTGGTTCCGGAGCTCCAAACACAGAACTTCCAGCCACAATGCAGTTTGCCCCGGCTGAAGCTGCTGCATCAATGGTCGAAGGCCCTAAGCCCCCATCAACCTGTGAATACAATTAGAATACATAAACACTTACACTTAAGAACACTCGTTCAAAAATAGAATCAATGACACTCGTGATCGCTGCAAGAAATGAAGCTTCCCCAATTTGATGATCTGTGATGAATATCTAGTGCTATCGAACTAGATTAGGGTCTATTCTCGTGCTACAAATATGATACGATCATTTAGTTGCTTAACATTCAAATTCAGCTCACGGAAAGGTAACGGGATGGATTAAGACTTCTCCGGACGGACAAGGCTGTGCAATGAAAGACGTAAACTTATTCAGGGTTTAAAGGTTGTTCCGCATTTATGTTGCAAGCAATTGGGCCAATTTGAGATGATGAAAAGGCCTGAATTTTCTATGTAACAGCATACCTAACATATACACCAGTGCAAATGAAAGACAATGAAGAGGATCTAACTCACCTCTATATCAAGGTCCGGAAATTTTTTCCTCAATATACGAACCTGAAATGGTAGTTCATATGTAAATTATTAGCGCACAAAATAAAGACTAAAAAAGAGATATATCGCAAATAATAGACAGCGGAGATCACCTTATCCATCGTTTCTGGCATGAACTTCTGCCCACCAAACCCAGGCTCAACAGTCATAACAAGAACCATTTCCACTGGTATTTCACATTCAATCTTTTGCAACATAAAATCACATTATTCAAACTAGAATTCTCAGACCAGAAAACCAGAGTAACATCAACAATAGACAAAGTAAATGAATTACCAAAGGAAACACTTCTTCAATAGGTGTTTTCGGCTTCAAAGCAACACCGGGTATCATGCCTCTGGACTTTATATTCTTAATCAGTTCTTGATAATTATCTAACCAAAAAATGCAAGCACTTTGTAATTCAGGCATGAAAACAGACAGCAAAGTAGAGTAACTCCATTCATTCCATTCACATAATTTCTTTTACCTTTGGATACCTCCACATGAAAAGTAAAACCAGAAGCACCAGCTTTCCCAAATGGTTCCACGTAATCTATGGGATTTGTGACCATAAGGTGGCAATCCAAATATGCACTGCAACAGAGGATCCAAATTTAGCAAAACACCATACACAAAGACCATATTCTTCAGAATACTCAAATAAACAAATGTAAAATTCTACCTCGTATGCTTCCTCAAACTCTCAATAACCGGAGCCCCGATTGTAAGGTTTGGGACAAAATGGCTTCAATTACCGAAAAAACAAAACAAAATTCATTAAATTTTCCTTCAAATTATAGTGAGCTAAGTACAGAGTGTCCAAACCACCTACCCATCCTGCAAAACACCGAACATAATTTCCAGTAAAAATTAAATTCAATCTTCGAGCACAAAAAAAATAGAAATCACCCGAAAAGCGTAGCGTACCATGATGTCCATGTGGAGCCAATCGGCGCCGCAGCTGAGCATTCTTTTGGCCTCCGTAGCCAAATTGGCGAAGGCCGACGACAGCATCGAAGGTGCGATTTTGGCCGTCGCCATTTATCCGATCGGAGAGATTCTGAATTTGGAAATCTGACACCGAAATTTCCAATTAATCGGTGGATGTTGAATTGTAGTTGGTGAAGTCAAATTGAGCAGCCGGTCGCCGGTGATTCTGGTTGAGTTGCGTGGCGGCTTGTGGACAGGAGTTTACCACCGTGGCTTTTGGCTTTGTGGAAAACCCAAAGGCGTGCTTGAATGAACGCTTTTACATTCTAGTTTGACATTTTGACTGGTCTTCCAGATAAATAGTACGAGGGTTTGATAATTATATTTTGTGTGTGGTTTGTTTTACATTTCTCGTTTTAAATCTATTACTTCCTCTGTTTTTTTAACAATGACACACTTTTCTTTTTGAATTATTTCTTTTATATTGACACATTTTCCATTTTTTGTAAGATTCTTTCAATTTCACCCACTCATTCTACTTTTTACATTCTACATTCAATTTCATCCACTCATTTTCTTCTCCTAAATCTAAGCACCTAAATCTAATGTGTCATTGTTAAAGAAACGGAGGGAGTAATCTCTCCATCCCAACTTAAATTACCCTTCAATCATTGCACGATAATCGAGACACGTATTTGACCGTTAATGTGTTTAATTACGTATAATAACGGCAAATATATTTTTTTAGAAACTACTTGTTGCGGTGAATTCAACAGTATCACACACAATAATATTATTTCTTATATATCTATTCAAATACGTGGTCACATTTTGATAAAAAATAATGTCATAAAGTAAGAGGGTAATTTAACCTAGGACAAAGGGAGTACTATTTTTCTGGTTTATATAAATTTTCAGGTTAGATAATATAAGAGAAAGATAAAATCTCTAATTAAATTTCGTAATAATTAAATTAATTCTGACAATTTTCATTAAAAAACTTTTAAAGTCATATTATGATTATTTATATTTTAAGTATTTCTAAAATTGTATAATTTGTGTTACTCCCTCATCCCCATTTCAAGATTCACATTTTGACCCTTTACAGTTGAGTTGAAAAATGTTTTATCCTTAATATCTTCATTAAAAATAATTGAAACTTGTGAAAATTTAAGATTGTGAAAATATATGTTATAACGAATCTAACAATGTACCACACACTACTGACACTAGTATTTATATTTATATACCAATTCAACTCCAGGATAAAAGTTAGGAAATTTTAACTGAATTAACAGTTTAATTGCAACTTGAAAAGAGACAGAAAGTACAATAAATTAAATAAATATAAAGTCATTTTTTAGTTATATTAATTATAAAAACAAAGACTTGGGCGAGACGGTCTCACCTAATTTTATGGTGAGACGGGGGTTTAAGTATTAGTACTTAAATATGGGAATGACATTGGGTATTTTTTATAATTTGTAAAACTTTATTTTGTATTTTATCTCAGCATAAGTTATGGTGAGATGGTCTCATATGAGTCTTTCTCAGTTATAAAATAATCTCATACGACAAATAAGCGGTCTAAAGTAAAATTCTGTGTTATAAAAACATTTTTCTACTGCAAGAAATATATATTTATATAATTGTGTTGGTTGGCTATGCGCTAGTTTTTTTTTCTTACATTGGATTTTTAAAAAAAAAACACAAGGAAAAAAATGTATGATGACGACTCACAACATCAGAAACAAATTTATGTGGGGAAAAATAGTATGTGAGGGTGAGCGACCAATGATTCTTTTACACGTATTAAATATGATGAGAAAAGAAAAGATAACAGAAATAAAAAAAAATTTGTTGTCAACTTCATGTACACATGTCAACAAACTATTAGTTCCTCACCCTACATGCTACTTTCCCCCACATAAATTTTTTTGTTGCAACATTGTTCTTTCCTTAGAACAGATTCAAACATATTCTCACCTTTCAATAATTACTACCCTCTATCCCAGATGACTATACGCTCTTTGTCTCATCTTAACCTGCACACTTACTATTAAGCGGTCAACACTCTCAAATTTTGACCACATATTTGAATAGATATATACACAATAATACTATCATATGTGATATTATTGGATTCGTCATAATAAATAGTTTCTAAATATCAACATTATATTTACCTTTATTATACGCAGTTAAACATCTTGACGGTCAATTATGTTTCTTGAAGATCGTGAAAGAAACTGTGTTTAGATTAAATTGGGACGTAGTGAGTATATTATTTTGTTAAATGAAGGTGATGTTTAGGGGATTATATAAGATGATGCTCTGTATGTCGGCAACCAAATGTTCTGTTACATTTGTATTCCTTGTGCAAAAGCGTATAGGTAGAGGGCCGCATTAAAAAGGGAGAACTGGAACAAGCATTAATGAAAATTTTGAGAATGTATTTACCCTGGATCAACTAATGCTCAGAACAACTATTAAAAGATATTGTTTCAATAATTTAAAATTAAATTACAACTATTTAAATAATGGGATATTAAGATTAAAAATATAAAATTTTGATACAATAAATAAAAATGACAAATTCTTGGGAAAGACCGTCTTTCCATAAGCTTATGGAAAGACGGGGTTTAATTAGAATAATAAAAGGTAAAAGGTCTTA
>JAULKJ010000013.1:147724-158537 GCA_032355405.1 Rubia balearica | reverse complement strand
GCACAAAGCTATTTGGCTGTGTGTGATGTTTGGTTTGCATAATATATAATAAGATATTTGGTGTCTGATTTTACCTTTGTATGACTTCTTTCATTTTATTTTCTCCGCGATTGCCTTTCAAACTGAATGGGATAAAGGCGAATAGGAAGCCTCTTGACCGGTGATCTATCTTTAATTTATGGACAATCAACTGCACTTTATTCACTTTTATATTGCATTTCTTTGCGGATTAGTTGAAATGGTCGAAGTTTGACTAGTTTTGCGCTTGTATTGTATGTTGATCAACCACCCATGTATAAAGCTCTTTATAGTTTGGGGCTATCGTCGACTGAACAAACAACAATCCTTGTATGTTATCGATATCGGCCCTTACATATGATTTTCATTACAAGAAACAACACTTATTACTTGGCCTTTTTACCTCGGTTTTTTTGCCTTAGGTCAAATAATTGATGTAAAAAGTTCTTTTATCTCGGTTATTTTTTCAAAATAACTTTGACTTTGAATATAAATTAATCCATATATATATAAAATAAAAAATATCATGTGAGATATTGTTAGCTTCATGCTAATATCTATTTTCTAAATATCAATTTTTTATGCGATATTATTATTGGTAATTAGAAATATTTACGGTCAAACATATTCGTTGAAAACAGTGAAAAAGTTAATAAGAAAAATGAAGTGGGACGGATGGAGTATTATTTACCTTAGTTATAAATAATAGGTTTTTACCTCGATTCTAGATAACCGATGTAAATAATATTAAAAATAGAAGTAAAAAGTGTAAATTACATAGGTGCGGTGTCGGCAACATGTGTTTGACCTAGCAATATCGGTCAATCACACTACAAGAAATAGCACATGTTACCTCAGTTCTGGAGGACTTTTTACTTCAATTTTTCGGCCAAAAATAACCGAAATAAATGTGGCCGGAGTAGAAAGTATATTTTTTACCGTGGTTCAAAATCGAGGTAAAAATAATTATATACCTCGATTTTTAGTTAAATGAACAGAGGTAAAAGGTCGATAGTCGACGGTGGAATCGATAACCATGTAGCGTTGGTAAATACATTCTGGATGCCGACCTGCCAGGAAACGTGTGACATCATCTTTAATGACTTCGTAAAGTATTTATAGCGAAGTTGGTCGTAGTTGTAAGTGATGTCGTATCATTTTGTAAAAAAGTTACAAACTATAACTTTTGACCTCGGTTTGAATCCGCGGTAAATACTCTTTATTGCTGGGTTTTTTTTATAAAAAACTATAGTGAATATGTACGTGGGGCTCCCAACGCCTACCATAGCATGACATCGGCATAACCTAATTCATGGCAACCGAGTAGCATCATGTTCTACAACATCGGTTATACCATCGTTGCTTTGGGCGACAATGAAGCTTTGATGACATGGAATATGGGTTGACACGAAGCCGTTTTAATGAACCAATATCGCTTGTGTTGTTGCTTAAAACGATCTCGCTCATACTGAGATATCATCGATTATGTGTAACGATCAGTTAGCTACGTCTGTATATGGGTCGTGATTACTGAATGGTAAACTAGACGTGCGCAAGTCGCTAGTGGAAATATAAACAACAATACAATATTCATCAAAAGTGATCCCAACGTCGAACGTCATTAAAATGACATGTAGGTACAACTAGCATAATGTATACACATTAGAAATATAAATACCACACCTTCAATACACAATAAATGTTATCGAAATTCTTGCAAAATGAACTATACCATTGATACTCTATAACTAGATGAAGAACTATATCAAGGTGTCCAAAAAAACCTTGGAAATTATCAATGGGCATATTAGGGAATGATGCTCGCTCAAAAAACTTAACCTAATACTATTTCCTCATATAGTCGATGGGTTAAGTAAATCTTTCAAATGCTTTACCATAATGAAAAGCGCCCAGCTTTCAAGCATGTCCTCCAATTGCCTGATGGCGTAGGGTAATTTTTCCTTGGGAAAATACTACAACCTGGAGTAAACCATTAATGGAAAAAGAGGTTGGGCGAAGTCTTTTCATTGTTTATTTAAACAAAATGTGCAAATAAGACATACCTTTTTAGGTCATATTGATTCTCATTCACATTCGCTACAAAATCCTTCATAAATCTCATGCAATAGTAACCGCTTTGCCATGGAGCCTATTTCTTTTTATACTAACCATACCCACAATTTGTTCATGAACACATAGTTAATCACATATTTATATAATTGATACAAATTGATATGGTGTTGTAAATTCTAACCTTTAGGGACATCCAATGGAATTAATGACTTGGACGCGTTAACCAATAGATCCTTCATCACCTTTGCAATTGTGCATGAAATAGTCTCGGGGAGCGTCTGATGTAATGGATCGAATAAAAACACCATGTTTGAGGGAATAACAAAGACGACAACCATCGAACGTGTGCTAAAAATATAAAATTGGCATGAATTCATTATAAACCCACAACTTTTAGTAAACTAAAAATAAATTCAAGTCAGTAAGTACAGGATTCACCTCTAGAAATATGGTGATATATATATATATATATCGAATTCTCCTTTTTCATCAACCGAGAGCTCAAGTAGGCTTAATGTTCTTCCATCACCATATGTTCATGTTGGATCTTTAATAGCCAAAGTACCCCTATCCACCCTTTCATTTTGGAAATGGATTGTACATGCAAAAACCTACACATGTAGTAAGTCTACATAGATTGATAGGCAACTTAATCATTACAATAAAAAATAACGTTTGGTTGATGGATTCATACTCACATGCAATGTAGTTGCATCATGGAAGGGGGCATTATTGTCACAGAACAAGGTCTCAAAATCATCATTCGGGATGATTGGTTTACCTTGTAACCGAAAATACTAACTTCTTCAGTTGTAATTTTGTACAAAAATAATGGAGGTGATGTTCCTTAGAGAGCCATCCTTTGCCACATATACCCATAAAAAAGTATTTTTAAAATTCCTAATTGCTTTTTGTACAAACTTAGACAAGTATATGTGGCATCTTTTTAATGGGTGATGAGAGTGGGCCTACATGAGTCAAATGAAAGGAAGATTTATGACCACATATTTATGGCTAAAAGTAGAAAGTTTAGAATTAGGAAGTTTATAGTGGAACGTCCCAAAAAGGAAAAATAGAAAATTTAAATGGGACAGAGGGAGTAGCATGTATTCTTCTACTGTTTATTTCATAGACAGACTTCTCATGCTTGCGGCAAGTACATGCTTGAAGTCTCACAAAGGGAAAAGAGAAGTAATTACGATAAAAACATTTTTTTTATGCATTGCTTACCATCCCTACTAAAATGAGAATTGCTCTATTAACCGAATCAATCTTTTCACATAAAGCTTGAGACTTGGAGAACTCATATGGCAAACAAACAAATCTCTTCTTCCTCTTTCACTGCTCATTCGATGAGAACTTCACTACTGTTCCTACAGTGTCCGCTTACAGAATAAAAAAATTAAGCTCTATGTAATGTAAAAAAATGAGAATTAACTGGTTATAGCATAAGGTGCGTGGAAAACATAGTAGTCAACACAAGCACTAAAATACCCTATTGTTGGAATATTCTCCAACCACAACTCCGGAACTTTCAACTGAGCAGTTCAAAAATTACACTTTAAAGTATATCATTTATCAAGGGGATCAGCTTTTCATTGCGAATTACATGCTAATTTCACCGATTTCTATTGAACAATTGTTGGATATACTTCAAATATTGGGGGAAATTGCTCTGAGATGTCTGAAGTTAATGATCTCTCTGCTTTTGATTTTGCAGAAGGAGCAAGGAAACAATAACATGAAACCCAAGCATTAAACTTTAAACCAAGCATCAAATCCATATAGGAATAATAAATCTTCAAAATGTTTCCTAACATCCTGTTTTCTGTTTTGTGGAAACACATTTTCTGTAGATAAAATGTTTTTCTTATAACTGATCGTTACATCTCTAGGCCTGCATGTGTGGCTCACAGAAATTTGATTGAACTCGGAGGCCGTGTAGATACAATAATGGAGGTAAGCATATGAGTTTGGAAACAAAGTACAATCCTATCACTTTTCAGTTTACCTTGAAGAGATCATATCCGATAAGAACTTAAGAGAAACTTAAAAACGGAATTATATCGTACTTTTATGCAATTCTCAGGATCTAAACTTTTCTACCGAAAGAACATTGAGGGAAAAGTTAAAACCACTGGAAAGCCCCTTGAGAAAAGCCCTTTCTTCTATCAATTCCAACATCAACAATGACAGATTATCATCAAAAGATCAACCGCTTATCTTTGCTTCTGATCCAAGAAGTCTCAAAACAGTTGTTTTCCCGATGGGGCTGATGACAAGAACGAGGGATCAGGAGCCTCAGCTAACAAGTTTCACTCCAGAGGCGCTAATTTGAAGGTCTGCAATACATACTCGTATATATTCATTCATTTCTTCAGCTTATATCTCCAACTTTTGTTCTTGACCTCACTGCTAAATCAATCTACATAGCACTCTCATTCAAGAGTATGTACGCTTCTTGAACACAACAACCACAAAGGAGCTTTACGAGTTAAAAGTGCACCATTGGATCAGTTTTCTTTCAGGACCAGCAAAGTTAGTCCTTAGTTTCTCATAGGTTCTTGCTTTTGCTGTACAGGGGATTGGACAAGAAATGGCTGAGTATATAACCGAGTTGAGGGATTATAGTACCTTCCCTGTAGCCTGAGCTTGAGTTAATACACCTTTTGGGACCCAAAAGCCTCTATTAAACCAGGATGACGAAAACAAGTTTAGAAATAGGACTCTTTGTATGGAACAAAGTCCCAATTTGGCTACAATGGCAAGCTAACCTTATGATAAGAACATTCATCTTTCTTAGTCTACAGAAGGATATTTTCATTAATCAACCCATTCCAATATATTTCAGACAAAAGAAACCTCCAAAGCAACATTAGTATAAAAAGTAGAAATAAAGAGAGTATATGAACACATCTCATGACGATGGTGCCATCAAAATCCCCAAACTTGGTCATGGATGCTTCCATTCCAAACCTACAAATGTGAGAAAAAAAATGAATGGAATTAGTCACACACAATTCAACAAACACCTTAAATGCGAGAATTTTATCAACAAAATAACTGAAAAAACCTTGACATCCATAGCAATTTGAATGTTGCAGTGCTCGGCCGCTCATCAGTCATATAATCAGAGTCCATTCCAATGCAAATTCCAACCGATCACCGTGAGATCCCTCCACAACAAGAAGTGAAATCCTCGCGTAAACAGTTACTAAAGATGGAACAAACAGAGGTTGAGGACATTTTAATTTAACACTGCTTAAAGCCTTAACAGTGCCAAACAGCTCAATATGTGGCATTCAATCACTAAAACAGAATATAATATTTGACATTATATACATTACCTTCAAAACTTTGGAAAGAAACAGGGGGGTTGTTGCAAGAGAACCTTTTATGGGTTGAGTTTTGCAAACAAAGCGAAACAGCAGTTTCCAGGATCCACCCAAATTAGGTAATTGCTACTTCCACCATTTTGACTTGTACGTTACAATAATCTCCAGCTCAGAAGCGTTATAGTCTACTCCCTCCGTCCCACTCTAAATTGCTTATTTACTTTTTGAGAGTCAAACTTTGCAAACGTTGACTCTAAATATAAATTAACTATATAAATAATAAATATATCCTGTGAGATATTGTTAAATTTGTCTTACCATCTATTTTCTAAATATTAATTTTTTATTGAACATTATTATATGTAACTAGAGATATTTACGGTCAAACATGCTCATTGAAGACCGTGAAAAGTAAATAAGCAATTTAAAGTGGGACGGAGGGAGTATAAGATTGATAAAGTGTAGGAATGACATTATAATTATGAAAGTGTAGAAGTAACGCTAAGTAAAATTTAAAAGTGTAAAATTAATCCTATTTTTTTTGTAAAATAATGCAATTATATCCAAATTGCACTATTCAGGCATTGACTGAACAAATTCAGCCATTGACCATTATGAAAAGACAATAATATCCCTAGTTCTAAAACACAAAATTTAATGACAAAAATATCCCAGAGTTCTTCTTCACCAGCTGCGTCATCGTGCCGCTCTGTCCCGCCACCACTAACCCCGCCCAGATTTGCCACCAATCCCTGTCGCGCCACCACCCAGCTCAATGCCCCGCCACCACCTCTTCCCGTCGCTCCCCGCCACCGCCCAACATCCGCCTAAACCCTAGAACCCCAAAATCAGCTCTGCCGCTCCTCTCCACCCCCCAACATCCTACGTCGTCCACCACCCCTGCCTAAACCCTAGAATCCCCAAAACAAGCTCCGTCCCTCCGCTGCTCCCCACAACCACCCAGAAAACCCCCACCCTATAGCGCTGTCGCCCACCACCAGAAACCCTACCCCCGCTGCTCCTCGCTTCGTCACCCACCACTAGCAACTTTATCCCTGCCGCTCCGTCGCCCACTACCAAAAGCCCTACCCCGTCGCTCCGTCGCCCCCACAAGAAACCCCACTGCTTCATCACTCCACCTCGAACCCCGCATTCAAGGCCTCCTCCTCAGCGCAGACGCCAGCTACAGTGACCGCGCTTAGGGCAGGTGATTGGCGTTCAGAGAGCAAAATCATATCGGCGTTCAGATGAAGAAGGGACGGGGATCAGAGAGCGCCGATCTGATTTTGCTGAAGAAAGGATTGGCGTTCAGCCAAATGCAAAATGAAGAAGGGACGGCGTTCAAACACAAAAACCAGATCGGTGTTCAGATTAAGAAGGGAATGGGAAGGGTTAAAAAAACAGTGGAGGTATTTTTAATTTTTTGAATTTTTTAACTCGGGGGTATAATGGTCATTTCACCTATTTCTGTCCAATTTTGGATGTTGAGATTTCGATCAACGAAATTCAGGATTATTCTACATTTTTAGATTTTACAAGGACATTTATGCACTTTAAACCAAAACATAGGGTTAAAAACGCACTTTACTCTTTATTTTTATTTAGTTTTTCACAACGTTGTTTTAAATCTATTAGCCGTTAGATCATTTTATAATCGATATAATTAATAGAGTAATTTGATGTTTGATTTTATCTATTACAACGGAGCTCCTACAACTTTTAAGAAACTTTTAAAATGTATAATAGATAAATAATTACAATTTAACATTGAAATTTATTGAAATGGGATTTTTCATTATTAATCTAACCACTTAGTCGGTGTAACAAGTCCAGTGGCGAATCCAGAAAATTTTTAATGGGGTAACCACTAATACATAAAAAATGTACATTTAATAGTAATGGTAAAAAAAAATTTATATGGAATAATTAAATACTAATACTTTTTTTTAACATGGGGTAACCATGGTTACCCCATGCCATAAGGTAGATCCGCCTCTGGTAACAACAGACTTTCATTAGTTTTTATTTTTCCTTTACTGTTTGAATTTCTTACTACAAATGGTAAATAATTCACATCTTAAATTATCACATTTCTTAAAATTCAAATGTGAAAATGCTCTGATTAACCATTATGACTAGAATAATTGAAATCATTTGTTACATTTTAACGCTGTTATACCATGAATAAAAGGTTCCACACGAACTCCCATCTTGCTACGTGGTGGCAGAACCACCAAGGGAATGTCTTCATGTGTAGATGTGGTTATATCCACAAGAGTCGTGCAAATATATATACCCCTTTCCTTCTCTTTTGGATGAATGGGATAGTTTAGAAGGCACTATCCAATCTACGGTCCCTCGGAGCGAGGGTTAGGCAGGTAATATGGGTCCTTTGACTTCCAACTATGTGTTTTGCGGCTCCCGCAAAGCAAATGAAGGGAAGGTTGACGAGCTTACGGTTACTCTCAGCCTCTTTGATTGGTACACGAGCTAAGTCCCCTTGAGATTAAACTCGGCTAATTTTATGTTGGGTTGACGCTTTGGTTGTAATAATAATATGAAATGTTATTAGTTGTACCTTTCATTTTCATCGCACATATAGAGTCTAATAATAATAATAAGTAAAGATTTGCCCATATATATTTCCGGAGATAATATGGCCACACACACTTTGGACTCGTAATAATAGCATTCACGCAATGCAAGCCGGAGTCATCTCTCGAGGACTTCACTTTCAAATGGCTTTCATATGGTTGGGTTGGTTATACAATCTTTTACATCGTCATACTCTCTTACATACAATAACGTAGTATTACACAAGCAAGCATAGTTTTATAGGCCTGTCACAACTTACAAGCCATTCCTAACAACCAGAATTACCCCCAAGCTTGCGCTCTTCGGAATATTATCGGCAGAAACCACTAATCACCTGCACAGCAAACCTCCAAATTCACGGCCCACGCTACCATCTTCGCACATTCCATAGCAGCTAACAGAGCGCGATCAAAACGGAGTCTTAGACGCCGGCTTGCTCACAAAGATCGAGCAAGTCCAGGGTCTGCAATGTCAAAAGCTTAAAAAAATTATAACCATGTTTGCTCACAAATTATACTTCATGGGCTCTGCATTACGTATTTTCTACCTTACCTCTGGCACGGATAACTCAAGACGGAACTTTGGACCATCGTAGTGATGCAGAACTGGCCTGAAAGAATCTTCCTCCAAAGGTTTGCAAACTTTCCTTATGCGGATTCTCACCTAATAAATTGAAACGTAAATGGTTTGGACGACTTGGCAATGATAATGACGCTACTACTACTACTACCATTTGAAAGCATATTTCGAAATCTACACATCAATGACTCACCTGTGCAGGGAATCTTGACTCGCCTTTACATTTTTTATCCTCCCAAGCTGTTGGGTCAATGTTGGAACCCCCAAAAGTAGATGCCTGTATGATACAAGTTCCCAAAAAAAAGAGCCTTGAGGTGAATAAAAGAACACAAGATATCTGGGTTGTAACTTAGAAAACTAATATAGTAATCATGATCGTCAACGTCCTGGTACAGGATCACAAACATTAACAGAAAATTAGCTACGATTGTTAAAAGAGCATGCTTCTCTAATTACAGGGAGAGTTCAATACTGATTCTCACACACAATTCTCACTCCCCGGATTTCGTACTTACCATTTCCCGTAATCCATTAAGATTGCCACAATGCATGGAGGAAAAAAACACTTATTGAGACATGTGAGCCATACTTAAACAAAAAATTCAGCAAGTGTGCCGTGCTATATTCTGAGTCAATTTTTTGGAACACAGATAAGTCTAGACAGTGGATGCCAAGGAGAGTGACTATGAATCACCCATTTGATTGATGAGAAGGAATTCATTTACATTTTACAGCACAGAATACAGATATTGGGACAAAACCCTATGTTAACAGAGAGAAGACTAAAGAAACAGTCCCCCTACCTCAAATATACCGTGCAACTGATGAGTAGTGTAGTTGTAGAGGAACAGTGGCAAGCCTGGGGTGATTGCCCTCACAGAGTCTCTGTATCTAGGTGGCAAGCCTGTAAAAAAAAAGCTCACTCCATTAGTTGAATTGCACTCAACATCAAGACCACTGTACAACTCTCTAGCAGAACAGCTTAAATCAATATTCCACTCAACAATATTAAGTGAGAAATGGTACTATATAGAACTTTGGAATAGAGGGGCCTGGGGAAGCATGAATTTCAATCAACTTGTATAAGAGGTTTAACCATAGATATGTGCATTACCAAACAACTGGCGCTTCAAATCTTCTTGCATCGTGTCATTGTTACAAACAAAGATGTATCCACCCAGAACCTCATTCCTGGGAAGTGTCTCAGCAGAAGGCAACGTCTTGAATCTCTTATCAGCTGAGCTCGCGTTCTCATTGGCGTTGATGTTGTTGTGAACAATGTTGTTGTCGGCGTGGTCCTTGAATCCAGTGTTCATCATATACTTTCCACTACCAGTTGTATTTCCCATGACATTGGTACTCGACTTGGGGTACAAAGTATTCACATTATACATTCCACTCCCCATTGAATTCCTGTCAAAACTCTCATTCATTTTCGTTTCTAAATTGAGAATGCTGAAGTTGAGGCTTTGAAACTTGTTATCTTCCTGAAACCCATGGTATTCCCTAGGCCTGATTTCAACAGAGCTCTTGTGGAGATCGAGATTGTTTCGCCGCTCCCCCTTTGACCTGGTCTGTTCTGCCAGCTTAGAAGCAGCCACTGACCACTTGTGATCCTCTGAGACCTTAGCTTGTCCTCGAAGATCATCGCCGAATTGCCAGTAGCTGTTTAAAGTCTCCATCTTGCAGGCTCTAAAAGTGTAGCATATAGAGTACCAATTATCAGCTCAAAGACACATATATTACACAAAAAGGAAGAACATATTGAAACAAACAGAAAGGATTAACGAAAACATGGAATTACATTCAAAAATCACAACAGTAAACAGATACATCCTCAACACTCTATTGCCATTAAAAATACGATAAAATAGCAAAATCCTGAATTATTGACTATATTCTTTGAACAAATTTGGGTTCTTTAGGTACTGCGAGCATGTTTTATGTAAGAAATGAGTTAAGAATCAAAATTCGCACGCACGAAATGTTCAAGCAGCTTACGAGATCAACAGTCAATTAGTACGGATAAGGAAAACCAAAATAAATCGTCTACATATAATTTCGTGACGGGCCAAATCTAGGGCTTAAGCTACCGGATCAGCTCCGACAGACTTGCAGGTTTTAACGAATGATACTCCTAGATTTGGGTATCCTAACGCACACGTTGACTGTGTGGAGATAAACGTGTAGGGGGGGGGGGGGGGGGGGGGGGG
>JAULKJ010000012.1:0-12055 GCA_032355405.1 Rubia balearica | reverse complement strand
CGGGCTACATCTGACAAAGCATGTAGCAACAACTTTTTACATATTCGTGGGGATTGTCACAGAAGGTACTCATTTATTCACCCTTCAATTATTGGCCCTCCTATTTCCTCTTCTGCGCTCCCCCAGCAGATGTAGCGCAGAAAAGTTACTGCGATTAGCTATTCCCTCGGTTCCATTAGGAGAGTCTGAATCTAGTTCTAGTTTTCAAATGGAATGGAGGGAGTACTTCTTACTCTGTTGATCTCATGCCCCTTAAATACGTTATGAAGTGTGGTAGTTGTAACATCTTATGTTTGCAGAAATGATCTCTCAGACAGTAATGTAAACGAAACACCAGATGAGCTGAAGGTGGCTGTAAAACCCCAAACAGAAGAAAAGCTGCAGAAGCGGAATGTCCAGCTTGGTGACGGTGCCAAACATATGTCCTATATCAAGGTCGTTAATTGTGAGCTGTATGCAATTCTGTATGAAGTGCCTGTTGCTTGATATTGTTACCTTTATTTTTTATCCAGCTCTATTTTTTTTGTTTATTATTGTGGTATTAAGAATTGATGATTATTCAGTTGCCAGTTCTCCTGTGACCCTTTATCATCTTAAATCTGTGTTAAGTTAGCAAAGAACAACATCACCGTGTTGGCAAAACAAGGAGTCTTACTGGCAACAATATTCAACCTAGATCATTAAGTAATGTTTTAGCTAATATTGACACTCTCCACATACAGCCTTTTGAAGTATTTGAGGAAGAAGAGAGGCAAAAGCTGCATGATTATTGGTTAGTGATCTGTCTTCTTAATCTTGTTAAAATCCTTCTGGTTTGTATGTGCTTGAGCTTCCATTATGTGCGTGTATCGAGTAAGAATTATTGGCAGGTTTCGACTGGCAACTAACGACTTCCCAGCTTTCTATGCTAACTGGAGAGAAAGGAAATTAAAAACACAAGAATCGGTAAAATCTTTGTGTCAAGAATTGGAAGAAAAACTGCAACTCCAAGAAAAGGTGGGTTTTTTGTTTTCTTCATATGAGGGTATCTCTACATTTATAATGAAATGTATTGACAATCTGCTGGGTTGCTCGGAATCACTTGAGAATTTGCTGCAATATGTTGACTTCTTGGTATAGTTCTTGGAACAGGATGATGAGAACAACAATTCTCATATCTTATCACCAGCAGAGCTCGCAAACAATGAAGACACTGCAATTTCACCCCGTGCAAGTGCACTAGAGGTTGGTTAGTCTCATGCTTTGTTGCATTTTGTTCTTTCTGATATGAATTTGGATTGTAAAATTGATTTGAGGCATTTGTTAATTTGAAAGCACAAAATTTTCTCTTAGAAATCATTGTGCATCAAGCCGTTAAGTATTTTTACACATTGATGTCTAAGATGAAAAGATAGAGATTTCTCATACCTTTACTGCGTCTCAAATGACTAATCGAGTTGGAAGTGGGGAGGTTACTTTGTCACTGGAGGTTGGTTGTGTTTGCTCCTGTTGTCCTGCTCTGTCACTGTTGTTTATTTTCCAAAAATTGAAAATAAGAATCTATATGGATCATGCGTAGGCGGTGGAGTTATCCAGTGAAATAGGATCTTTGTTTTTTAGCTCGCTAGTAGTTTTGTGTGCTTTTTGCCATGTCTTAGTGGATGATTCTACCCTAACTTTTGTTTCTAATTTATCTTTACATCAGAATGAGGAGGATGAGAAGACCGCTTACACACATCAGTGGCAAAAATATCATGGGATAGGCAACATGGAAGAGGATGATGGATCGGACACATTGTCTGCTAAAGAAGAAGGCAAAAAAATGGAAGCAATCAACTCTAGACCACAGGTCACAGACATGACAGTGGACTCTCATGGCGGTGATATAATTGATAAAGAGGTTGATCCCACTCTCATTTTGTCAGAGTTCCCAGGGAATATGAACCATATTAATATACCTGGTGCAGTTGGTGAAGGGGATCACCTCTATCCTGGTAGTGATGTATGGTCAGCTGTTAGGGTGCCCGGTTCATTTTACCATCCTGCTGATTTAGATCATCAGTATGCGTCTTCAAATGAGTTTTCACTTGTGCACTCACAAATGATGGACAATAAACCCGGACTAATGATTGATTTGGAAGCAGAAGCTCAGGAACAAGGTACTAGGGGGGACGCCGAGGATTTGTGTTTTCACGATTCTTTCATTACTCAACAATGTAGAGATGTGCCTTTCATTAATCAACAATGTAGAGATGTGCCTGAGCACGTGAGCTTCTTCAGTGGTTATCCTACGCAAGAAGCGTTGTTGAGGGTGCATGGGGAATTATTGGCATACCAGCCTGCAGAGCAGAAAAGAATGGGTTTGGATTTTAACGAGGCAGGCAGTGTAATGGCGGAGAATGGTGAGAAGAGAATGAATGAGATGAACTTTGAGGAATGCGTGTATCCCAGTGGTGGGAGATACAGGTCACCGGGGAAGTTAGAGGATTGGGGTGTTGAGAGTTGGTTCCCAGGAGAAAATCAAGGCAGGTGTGGATGGCCGGGTTTGGAAAGTGGAGCTACGTTGAGCAGAAGCAGTAACCTGGACCAGACCTTGTTCAGCGTTTTGTCGGAGTGTGATGAATTGCGAGCTGCTGCAACGTCCACCTCAATGCCATACGAATCAATGGTGAGTGGAGAAGGGATGGTAGAGCAGTCGAGCGAGCCGGTGAAGACTCCTACTAGTTTGGAGTGGATTGGCGTCTCGCATCACAACTCTGGATTTTTGAGGTCTTGGAATCACTAGTTTTTGTACATACAAATGGAATGTGATGTAAATGATCTAGTTATAGGAATCATAGCCATAAGCCCAAAGCCCGTAGGTGCAGTTTATTCTCTGCTTGCACTTCAATCATTATCATCAAGAAACTTGTTTGATCGTTAATATGTTCACTTGCGTATAACAACGACAAACAAAAAACTGATATTTGGAATCAACTCATTATGACGAATTTAACAATATATAATAGACAGTTTTGGGAAAAATCGTCTTTCTATAAGTTTATGGAAAAATCATATTTCAATAAACTTATGGAAAAATACAGTTTAATTAAAATAATAAAAGGTAAAAATGTCTTAGTTGCAATATTAAAATTTATTATGCAACGTGTTGTAGTTAAAAGTTTATAACTCGATTTATGCAACTCAAAATTTTTATCTTCATTTCTTCTAATTTGCATTCTAAATGTTGGTCGTTCCATGACTTATGTAAAGACCGTCCTTCAAGAGTGAAAAAAGATGGTCATATAACTATTATTCATATAACTGTTCAAATATGGTCAAATATTAATAGAGAATAATGTCAAAAAAGTAAGAGTGCAAATAGATGCAGGCAAATAGAGCTCGAGACCAATTTATTACTCCTAAATAACGGCATAATAAAGCTTATCCGTTTCGCTTTACGTTTGAACAATACAAATTGAGTTTCTTTGTTAGTGTCGCCGGTGAAGCTAGGAATAATAAGAATAGGATGGAGCAGGGGAGGGGCGAAACTGGAAGAGAAATGGCCGGCGCCGGCGTGAAAGGCGTGAAACGCAGAGAGAAAGCGGAGGTGATTCGGCTGGAGCGGGAATCGGTGATCCCGGTCCTCAAGCCCAAACTCTTCATGACCTTGGCAAGCCTCATCGGTGCGTTCACCATTTTCCCCCATTTTTATTTTTCCGTTTCTAACTGGGTGAATCGGCGCAGAACACACGTCGGACCGCTCCGAGTTTTTGAAGCTCTGTAAAAGGGTGGAGTACACTGTTCGAGCTTGGTACCTTTTGCAGTTTGAAGATCTCATGGTGCTTCTCTTCTCCCCCCCTCTCATCGCCATGGCAGTATATGACTTTTTTTAACTGACCTTTCTCATCGCCATGGCAGCAACTCTACTCCCTCTTTGATCCTGTGCACGGAGCTCAAAAATTAGAGCAGCAGAATTTGTCTGAGCAAGAGATTGACATTCTCGAGCAGAATTTCCTGGCATACTTGTTTCAGGTACCTCTCCCCACCCGTGTTCATCTCTTTTCACCTTTTTAACTTCATTCTCCCGTATCCTCAGGTGATGGAGAAGAGCAATTTTAAAGTAGCCACTGATGATGAAATCGATGTTGCCCATTCAGGCCAATATCTTCTTAATCTTCCAATCGTGGTTGACGAATCTAAGGTCTGCACCCACGCATCACTCCATCACTACATCACCATCGCATCTCAATCAATGACATTTGTTTATGTCCATGCAGCTTGACAACAAACTCCTGAGTAGATATTTTCAAGAGCATCCCCAGGATAACCTTCCAGACTTTGCTGATAAGGTGCCCCTCCTCCTATCCTCTTTACCTCTTACTACAAATTGGCCTACTCTTATTTTCCAACTTCTATAGATGGCATCTGCTTATGATTGTATTATATGTTCAAGCATTTTATACCAACTTCTCTCCTGCTCTTTAGTATGTTATTTTCAGGCGCGGGATTGGACTAGATAAGACTACTGATTACTTCTTTTTGGAGAAAGTTGATATGATCATTGCTCGCTTTTGGACCTGGCTTCTTAGAAAGACCGGGTAACACATACTCCCTACTCTAATCATATACCTAATTTAGAAGCTTGAATGTGTTTCGAGGGTAATAGACAATCAATAAGCATACCAGTCCTATAAGGATAGCAACCACGGCCTTGAGCAACTTTTATTAGAAGCCTCTAGTTTTGAGCTGCTTGTATTCAGTATTCTCTGCTTGGGATGATTTTAGTTGGATCGCTCTGCCATTCTTTGATTTAACTTTTATTACTGTATTGCAGGTTAGGAAGCTTATTGTCAAGGAGATCAATTTCCCAACGCAGAAGAGATGCCAAGAAAAATGATGAGATTGCCGCTGAAGATGATGAAGATGACATGTTTGTCGAACGCATCCGTTTACAAAATATGGATCTCAGGTGCAATTTTTAAATTCTTTTTGCGCACTATCAGATCTCCGTGGCATCCATTGCTTTACTAAGGTTAAAAAGCTGGACAATGTGTGATTGACCTCTAGAGTAATTATCAATTGATGAAGTGATTTTCGGAACTTGTATGACTAATGCACTCACTAAGGGACTGAATATCTTTGAATATGAAAAGGAGAAAACCAGCACATGTTTCATTATGTTTGGTCTCAGTTGGGCTCATTGAATAAAGATAGGGGTTTATGATTTCCAAACCATTTTGATCTTGTGTGTTTATTGCGACTCTAGCTCTTGGTGTTTTGATCTTCTTATCACTTTCCTCTCTCCCTTATTATTCTTCAATATGTCCGTGGCATGCATTTTATGTCGTGTCTAACTCCGATAATTTCCCCCCCCCTCGTAACCCAGTTTAGGTAATTTGATGAGCAAAATCACAATTCAAGAACCGACTTTTGATCGAATAATTGTTATCTACAGGTATTTTCAGTTTTTATTCTTACTACTCTTTGTATCTTCTATATCCTTTAATAATGTTGCATTTTATCCTTCAATTTGTCATTAGTTTCTTGATTTGGTATTTATTGTGAATATGCAGGCGAGCAGGTACTAAACTGAAACCAGAACGAGGGATACTTGTGAAACATTTTAAAAATATTCCAATGGCTGATATGGAAATTGTACTGGTAAGCTTGCACTTGCACTTTTGCCATGTATCCACCTGAGTGAGTATTCTTTTGACCTTCCCCAGTGTAAATTCATTCCTCCCTTTTGTCATGATAGCCAGAGAAGAAAAATCCGAGTTTGACACCCATGGATTGGGTTAAATTCCTTATATCTGCCGTTGTTGGGCTGGTCAGTGTTCTTTTCTATCAATTCCATCGGTGCCACTTGAAATGTCTTGTTTCAAAATTGTGTTTTGTTGGACTAGACGATTTTTGTTCATATTCTACCCTTACTAATATAGACGCGAGTGGTTGAACATCATTCCGCAACTAATTGCTAAGGTTGCTTATTTTATGTACCATAAACTTATACATTTATGAAACACGACTCTTCAAGTGGAATGGGGGAGTATTTTATTATGTCAACAGTTGCGTTTTGTATGTCACCTGTATGATAATGCGTCTCCTCCTCAGGTTGCTGTTGTAGGTTCTCTTGACATGCCCAAAGCAGATATGTGGGTTATCTTTGCTATTGTTTCAACCGTGCTTGGTTATTGTGCAAAGACATATTTCACGTATGTGTGTACCCTGGAAATTGGTATTCTTTGATGTAGCTTATGTTAAATGTGCGGTGGCAGTAGGTGTTGTAATGCAATGGTGGTTTTTGATTGTACGGGCAGGTTTCAACAAAATATGGCCACGTATCAGAACATGATCACTCAATCAATGTATGACAAGCAATTGGATAGTGGAAAAGGAACTCTTCTTCATTTGTGTGATGATGTAATTCAACAAGAAGTGAGTTGCAGCAATGGACGGAATAGTTTGAGTTGAAGAGTGGTGTTTTGTTTGTAATACTAATAAGTGGCATCAAGTGTGCAGGTGAAAGAGGTTATAATTACGTTCTTCATATTGATGGAACAGGGGAAAGCTACATTAGAGGTTAGTTGCAGCATGAGTATATTAGAGTAGAGGTTGGTGGTGTTTGATTGTTGATATTGGTGGTGTTTGGGCCTTGGAATAGGATCTGGACCTGCGGTGTGAGGAACTAATAAAAGAAGAATTTGGGGAGAGCTGCAATTTTGATGTGGATGATGCTGTACAGAAATTGGAAAAGTTGGGGATTGTGGCCCGCGTGAGTCTCTCCACATATCCTTTTTCTTACCAACAAACTCCGTACAGTATTTTTCAAGTAAGTTAACGCGCGCTGGTTGTATGTGAATTATTAGGATACGATTGGAAGGTACTATTGTGTTGGTCTAAAGCGCGCCAATGAGATAATTGGCACCACAACAGAGGAGCTCGTCATAAAAGCCAAACAAGGTCATGGTGGAGCTGCTTCCTGAGTTATTCAATGTAAATTTTAATCTCTCTTTTTCATCTAAAATTTCCTGCTTCGGATTTCCATAGGTTTTTCTAAATTTGACATCAACTTCCTGCATTTGCATCTAGTATGTAGTAGTATTTTGATTTGATTATAATAAGTAGCAAGTTATAAATTTCGGTGAAAACATTGATCTTTAATTTGAATTCAATAGACTCGATTCAGAGTCGAAGGAAGTGACGATAAATTTGACAATTATTTAATCTTCATATTGTACATGGTTGCTGTTTCTCTTCCTCAACCCTTGATGCTATATGATGTTCTGATATTTGAGTTGAGTATTGAATGGTGTGTGCGGATGAAGGGTTGAATGTCACTTTCATTTTTTTAATATTAGTGGGGTTCCTGACAGGTGGGCCGTAAATGTAGTTTATCTTATACAATGTATTTATTAAATTACACACTCATTTCGTCTCACCTCAAATTACACATTTGATTTTTTGGCAATATTCTCTATCAAAGTTTAACCGCATACTTGAACAGATATACGAGTGACAATATTATCATATATGATATAGTTGAATTCGTCGTAACAAGTAGTTTGCAAATATCAACTTTTTTTATTCGTCGTTATTTTACGTAGTTAAAAATATTAATGGTTAAACATGTTTCTTGAACTGTGTGATAATGATTGTTATACAATTTGATTCAAGATGGAGGGAGTACTAAATTCAGAAATTTAAAAATAATTTTTTAGATTATATTTTTTAAAAATATTTTCACGATACATTATTACTTGTTTTAACTTTTAAAATATAATATTTAAATTTTATAAAAAAGTTTCAATGTTGATAAGGTAGAGTGATGGTCCATAAGCCACTACACAAAAAATTCTAGTTGTGACACTCAAAAGTCTCGCTAAAATTATAAGTGATGTCTTGTGGAAGTGTCTCTATTTAGGCGTGTCACTAAAATATTGTGACATGTTTGAAGTGTCTATGTTTTAAACGAGTGGCAGTGCCGGAGGAGTTAGGAAGTTGTATCTTTTCACCGGGCGGGACAAAAGAAACAGAGGCTCCCACACGCACGCGCAATTTCAGTCCTCTCCTGACAATGATCAGATACTCCACTCCAAGTTTTCAAGGCCAAAATTGTCACACTTGTAAGTCCAGCTAGCTTTGTTCAAAAATTCATTCCTGTATTTTGAGGTAATTTTTTCTCAGCACATTGATGGAGCCTTTCTAGTCCCGACTCAAAGAACCGTCTTTTTCCATGTCCATACTCTGGTACATGGTATCCATTTAAGCACCCGCCTACATTCAACTATCTCTGTAACACACTTGAGCTATGATGCTAAATGGGGAGGTATGATTCATCAAGATTTTTAAAAATATTTTTTTGTTCATTTTAGTGAATTATAATATGTTGTTCAATTATTTTTATAATAACATAATCACATTAATTACGTAATAATCAATAAATTAAATAAATACAGCAGTATTTTAATGAAAAGTGTGTATTTATAAAGTGTTGTAAAGGGTTTAGGGTGAGTGTTGTAAATAAATTGAAGGTAACATCCAAAGATTCTTTAACAAGGGAAAATTGATTTTACAACCAAAGTACAGACTTGTTGTAAATACACCTTTTGCAAAGGGTGGGCAAAAGTGGTTGTAATTGACCCTTTTACAACCACTTTGAGACTCTTTACAATGAAATTTGCTCTCGCTCTCGGGGGTAATTCTAATAATTTAGTATACTTCTAAGATTTGGTTTTCATGCAGTCTTTGTTAGAAACATCATCTCATATATATTAAGGCATGTTTTTCTATTTTGGTGAATGAGAAACCTTCTAGTTTCTTCCAACCCTCTAGAGGAATAAAACAAGAAGACCCTATGTCCCTTTTCATCTTTGAAAAGGGCGTCCTTCCCTTTTCATTAATTAAAGCTCATATGCTGTCAAAAGTTGGCTCATATTGCCCGAATGCTTACATTAAACTACCCAAAGGCCTACATCAGTTACAAATTTATAGCCATTCTCTTAAATTCACATTCTCTTAAATACGAATGGTTATTACTCGTTGCTCATATAATATTTTGGACCGATTCATTTTCAAAAACTTCTTATATTTTCATAATCTACAATATGGTACCTTCTGTGTTTGCTAGTTAGTAATTTCATCATATTCCCAAAATTCAACCCATCAAATGAAAATGACAATTCGAATGGTCATAACTCAGTGCTCAGATCATATTTTGGACCTATTCCTTTTTTAAAAGTTCATATATTTTCATGCTCTACAATATGGTACCTTCAGTGTTTGTTAATTATTAACTTCATACATCCGCGAAATTCAACTCATCAAATGAAAATGAAGATTCGAATGGTCATAACTCGGTGCTCAGATATGGTACCTTATGTGTCTGCTAATTAGTAACTTCATATATCTCCAAAATTTAACTCATCAAATGAAAATGAAGATTCAAATGTTCATAACTCGGTACTCAGATCATATTTTGGACCGATTCCTTTTTGAAAAGTTCTTATATTTTCATGCTCTACTATATATTACCTTCCAGATTTGCTAATTAGCAACTTCATAGATCCCCAAAATTTAACCATCAAAAGAAAATGAAAATTCCAATGGTCATAACTCGGTGCTCAGATCATATTTTGGTCTGATTCCTTTTTGAAAATTTTAAATATTTTCATGCTCTACAATATGGTACCTTCCGTGTTTGCAAATTAGTAACTTCATATATCTCCGAAATTTAACTCACCAAATGAAAATTCAAATTCAAATTCGAATGGTCATAACTAGGTGCTCAGATCATATTTTGGACCAATTCCTTTTTGAAAAAATTCTTATATATTCATGCTCTTCAATATGATACCTTCCATGTTTGCTAATTAGCAACTACATATATCTCCGAAATTTACCCCAAAAATGAAAACGGAGATTCCAATGGTCATAACTCGGTGCTCAGATCATATTTTGGATCGATTCCCTTTTGAAAAGTTCTTATATTTTCATACTCTACAATATGGCGCCTTCCATGTTTGCTAATTACTAACTTCATATAACTCTGAATTTATCCCAGAAAATCAAAATGAATGTTCGAATGGTCATAACTCGGTGCTCAAGGAATATTTTGGACTGATTCCTTTTTGAAAAGTTTTTATATTTTCATGCTCTAAAATACAGTACCTTCCGTGTTTGCTAATTACTAACTTCATATATTTCCAAAATTTAACCCATCAAATGAAAATGAAGATTGAATGGTCATAAGTCGGTGCTCAGAGAATATTTTGAACCGATTCCTTTTTGAAAAGTTCTTATATTTCATGCTCTAAAATAACTTCATATATCCCCGAAATTTAACGCATCAAATGAAAATGAAGATTCAAATGGTCATAACTCGGTGCTCATATCATATTTTGAACTGATTTCTTTTTCAAAAGTTCTTATATTTTCATGCTCTACAATATATTATCTTCCGTGTTTACTAATTAGTAGCATCATATATCCCCAAAATTTGACCAATTAAATGAGAATGAAGATTCCAATGGCTATTACTCGGTGCTCAGATCATAGTTTGGACCGATTCTTTTTTGAAATGTTTTCATGCTCTACAATATGGTATCTTTTGTGTTAGCAATTAGTAACTTCATATGTCCCCCGAAATTTAACCCATCAAATGAAAATAAAGAATTTAATGGTAGTAACTCGGTGCTCCGATCATATTTTGAGCCGATTACTTTTTGAAAAGTTCTTATATTTATATGCTCTACAATATGGTACATTATGTGCTCGCTAAATAGTAATTTCAAATTCCCTGAAATTTAACTCATCAAATGAAAATGAAGATTCGACTGGGCATAATTCGGTGCTTAGATAATATTTTGGACCAATTTCTTTTTGAAAAGTTCTTATAATTTCATGCACTACAATATGGTACGTTGTGTATTTCCTAATTAGTAACTTCATATATCCATGAAATTTAACATATTAAATGAAAATGAAGATTCGACTGGTCATAACTCGGTGCTCAGATAATATTTTGGACTGATTATTTTTTGAAAAGTTCTTATATTTTCATGCTCCACAATATGGTACTTGCCGTGTTTACTAATTAGTAACTTCACATATCCCCAAAATTTAACCCATCTAATGAAAGGAATTATTCGACTGGTCATAACTCGATGCTCATATATTATTCTGAACCTATTTCTTTTTGAAAAAAAATCTTATATTTTCATGCTCTACAACATGGTACTTTACGTGTTTGCCAATTAGTAACTTCACGTATCTCTGAAATTCAACACATCAAATGAAAATGCGAATGGTCATAAATTGATGCTCAGATCATATTTTGGACCGATTCCTTTTAGAATAGTTCTTATATTTTCATGCTTAGCAATATGGTATCTTGCGTGTTTGCTAATTATTAACTTCATATATCCCCAAAATTTAACCCATCAAATGAAAATGAAGATTTGACTAGTCAAAACTCGAGGCTCAGTTCATATTTTGAACCGATTCTTTTTTAAAAGTTCTTATATTTTCATGCTCTAAAAAATGGTACCTTGCGTGTTTCCTAATTAGTAACTTCATATATCCCCAAAATTTAACCCATCAAATGAAAATGAATATTCAAATGGCCGTAACTCGGTGCTCATATCATATTTTGAACCAAATTCTTTTTCAAAAATTCTTATATTTTCATGCTCTACAATATAATATCTTGCGTGTTTATAAATTAGTAACTTCATATATCCCCAAAATTTGACCCATCAAATGAAAATGAAGATTCTGATGGCTATTACTCGGTGCTCAGATCATAGTTTGGACTGATTCTTTTTTGAAAAGTTCTTATATTTTCATGCTCTACAATATGGTATCTTCCGTGTTAGCTAATTAGTGACTTCATATGTCCCCGGAATTTAACCCATCAAATGAAAATGAAGAATCGAATGGTAATGACTAGGTGCTCAAATCATATTTTGAAATCATATTTTGAACCGTTTACTTTTTGAAAAGTTCTTATATTTATATGCTTTACAATAAGGTACATTCTGTGTTCGCTAAATAGTAATTTCATATATTCCCAAAATTTATCTCATCAACTGAA
>JAULKJ010000011.1:10399923-10414139 GCA_032355405.1 Rubia balearica | reverse complement strand
TAATTAATATTAATTAATGTTTTAAATTATTTTAAAAGAAATAACTAATTTATTTAACACGTGTCAATATCTGATTCGACCCACATCCCCACATACAAAAAGTCCCCACATAAAAAAATTTCTGCTTCTTATTCACTCATATTCCAATATAATCACCAAGTCAGTCATTTTAATTAGCGCCACTTGTAACTCATAAGGATTCCCGTTCCCATGCAAAAGTAATAATGAACTCCGACTACTTTGGTACACATTTTCAATTTACAGGTCCACAACGCGTTGCAAAATAATAAATATATCACAAAGTTGACGAGAAAGCCGGATCATTAATCGTGAAAAACAATAAATTTGAGGGTTAAATTAGGATTATTTGCGATACCCTTTAAAACTTCTTTTTTTAGTTACACCACCCTTGTTGCAACAAATACAAACAAACATCAAATCACCCCATTACTTACATCAATTTTAAAAATGAATCCCTCTAATGGTTAGACCTTCCCAAATTAAATTCGACAGAATCTTTTTCACAATCTATAAAAAATATATGTATTGACTGTTAATTTCTAACTATGTAAATTAAATAACGGAAAATTAAAAAAAAATCAATTTTTCAAAATTACTTGTTACGATGAATCCAACCATATTACATACTACAATATTATTATATACTGTGGTCAAAAGTTACGGTTTTGAGTGAAAAGTTAATGTTGTGTACTAGTCTTGGATGGAGGGAGTATCATCATTTTGCAACCAATGTCATTATAGTAAAGAAAAAAATTTAACAAAAAGGGGAAAAGATCATATAACTATCAATACCTTCATATGTGTTTGTTTTAAATTAGACACAATTTGTCTTGTCTAATTATAGGGGTTAAAGTCATTAACTTTTACATGGGTCAACAATTATACTAGTACTTTATGAAAAACTATACGATAATTAAAGATTATAATATGAGAGCTTGCAAAAAGTTGAAGGCCTTATTTACAATCTGAGGAATGGCAGTCCAGTATTTATGTCATTTACATTGATTATTTATGTCATTTACATTGATTCTCCGTGGAAATTTTAAAGTCAACACCATTCAAGGGTAAAAGAACTTAAATTATTCAAAGGGAAAAATACACTTAACCCTATCTTTTGCATCAAAAAAATTTAAAAATGTCAAACTAACCCTAACTTATTGACGAATTGTGTAGTTATAACCTTTTGTGTCACTTATGGTGTTGACTGGAGAAATCGATCGTTGACCAAACCTAAAAATTCTAAAATACCCCTGAGTTTTTAGCAGAAAATTTGATGTTAATTTTACTCCTGATGACGCGCACTTGTTTGGATTAAAACGATTATCTCTATTTCAAAACCACATATCAATTTTTTTCTTCATTCACGACCGATACCCCCTCCCTTGTTTCTTCCTCCTCCTCACCTCTTCCACCTCCCTTGTTTGCAAGGTTTGGTCCTTTGAAAGAATTGTGTATGTGACAAAAAAAAGGGCATGCAGAATGTATTAACATTCAGGGATGGCAGCAGTGTATCGTGGTCGATAAGGTTAAGTCCGGAAGAGAGATTGTTATCTCCCCAGCCCGATGTCTGAATAGTACTATTAGGGTTTCATTATAAATGCATGGAGTGTGTGTGTGTATGTTGAACTGTGTTTGCGTATAAATAAGTGGAAAAAGAAAAGGAAAATGAAAATGGTGATGATAAAGAGGAAGTAGACTAAGACAATCTTGTAGTCCACAAAAGAGCTGGATTTTTTCCTTCAGTCAGCAGCACGCAACCCCATATCAAAAGCTTCACATTCCAGAATGCTTTTCTTTTACCACATACACATACACATACACATACACATACACTATACTAGTATATCTCTAAATTTAATAGCTGCTGTTTGAACTAATTATGAAACAAAATTCGAAACCTCTTACATAAACATATTTGCCTTCCTTTATTTCATCTCATCATTTTACACGCCCGCAATTATGCAATACTCATTTGGAATTGCATTCTCATAATACTCACCAATACTGTGTTTCTTTTAAGCAGAAAATGAGAGAGATTAAAAAATAGAAATACTAGTATACGTTATTTTAAAGGCATTAAGTGAAGTCCACACTCTCTATAACTGAGAGGTCAAGGGTTCAAAACGCACCCCCTATATATGTAGTCAAAATTTGAGTGCCAAAAAGTAAGTGTATAGTTGATGCTGGGACAGGGCAAATGCGTTTTATAAAGTAAAGAATAAGTTACCTATCCATAAACTCATGGACACGGTAAATAAAGGGGCATTAATTAATGAAGCGGGTTGGGGTTTGGAGGGCTCCATATTTATTAGAGAAGGCTGGCTTTATTTCTTCTCAAATATTCTATTCCTATTCCTATTCCATTGTGAGATTGGGTTTAGCGGGTGATTGAGTGATCGAGGAGGAAGAGAATATGCTGGGGACGAAGAAAGGGATGAACAGTACAGCAGGTGAGAGCAGCCGAGGCATGTGCGTTCAGGGAGACTCCGGCCTCGTTCTCACCACAGATCCCAAGCCCAGGCTCAGATGGACCGTCGAGCTGCACGAGCGCTTCGTCGACGCCGTCACGCAGCTCGGAGGACCCGACAGTACGTATTCTCTCTTTCCTTCTTTTACATACATACAGCCTCCTAGGTACCACTTGGTACTAGGTACTAGGTACCGGGTTCGTGTACCTATTAAGATGATGGATGGATGTGTGTGGGTGCAGAGGCGACCCCGAAGACGATCATGCGAGTGATGGGAGTCAAGGGCCTCACTCTCTATCATCTCAAGAGCCATCTTCAGGTATCTCTTTCCACTTAATCTATGCTGCATCACTATTTCACTCGCTCATTCCATTCCATGTGTGTGGGTGCTCAGAAATTCAGGCTTGGAAAGCAGCCGCATAAGGAGTTCAGCGACCATCCTATCAAAGATGGTCAGTTCCGTTCGTTCATTCATTTGAAGCTAGTTACCTTAGTTTGAGCTATAATTTCATTAACATGCATGCATGCAGCTTCAGCTCTTGAGCTCCAGCGCAATTCTTCTGCCTCCTCCTCCGGGATTATCGGGCGCAGTATGAACGAGTCAGTGTCTCTCCATCTCCCCTCTCTCTCTATATATATGTGTGTGTATGTATGTATGTATTTGGAGCGTATGTATGTGATACGGTCATATAATCTGCATCAAGTGTTGTAAGAGAGAGCCTGACTGACTATGTATGAGTTTTGAAATGGGATGGTGATGATGACACCAGGATGCAAATGGAAGTGCAGAGAAGGCTGCACGAGCAGCTGGAGGTACAGAGGCACCTGCAGCTGAGGATAGAGGCGCAGGGAAAGTACATGCAGAGCATTCTGGAGAAAGCCTGCCAGACACTCGGGGGGGAGAAGGCCAACTACAATCAGCAGCTTAGCTTCCCGTCTCTCCAGGACCTTAACATCTACGGATCATCCTCTCTGCAGCAAAGCCTGGACGATGCCTTCAACACCGACACCAACCTCTGCATGCCACTGCCAGTTAAGAAGAGGCCGCCCAGCCCCCCCTCCAGTTACCCCAACCACCTCATGTGGTCCTCCTCCTCCCCGCCCCCCAATTCCTCCCCTCATTCTCTGGATCCCTACATCACCAGTGTCAAAGGTATTCACACCGCCAACTAGCAAATGTTTTCCATTCAGGCCACACCAAGCCACCATCATCTTAATAACACCCCCGCCGTTTGGTTGATACCCTATGTAGTTTACATGCTTTGCTGTTACATGATTAGATGAGCTTACAACCCTAGCCATATAAGTAGGATGCGTTTTTCCATTACACTTAATTATCATATACATGGATGTCGGCCGGCCCCTCAATATATATTGCATTTCTTTTCACCAACACTGCTAATTACTGTATTATCATCCATGCAAGCTTTTCAAGTGTGTCCGTCGACTGTAAACCGGAGGTAATTAGTGACGGATGTTGGATCAGTGAATGACTCGTTTTGGATTGCTACTACGGAGGAGTGGGTGTATAATCACAAATAAAAGGTTGTACTGATTCTTCACAGTTTTTGGTGACTGGTTCATCTTCCCGCCTTGTGATTCTGGACAAAATCACATAAATCTTCAATGTTGGTGTAATGGTGTTGATCAGATAATGGATTTGTATGCATTTTGTCTGTTGAGAGGGCGACGTAAGCGAAAAGAGACTTCCCGTACAATCAATCTCCGCTTGAGTTTCAAATATCCCGCCACTCTCCCCGTGCAATCGCAACTTATGACTACATCATGAAAACAGTTTATATGTAAAGGTTATGGGAATTGATATCCACATCCCTTGATGTTTTGTCCCAACTCTCTTTTTTCAAGTCACAAGTCACTTTTTTGTTTTGTCCCAACTCTCTAAATGATTTTTCCCGCGAAAAAGTGTGATGCCCAATTTGGCAATACCTACCACATCATCAGGTTTCATTTCCAAAATCAGCTATTCCACTCATAAACTTGCGTTTGCTTGTTTTTTGTAACTAAACACATTTTCATGCAAATCAGCCGCAAACAAAGTATCCTCCATTACTCGATAGTTGGACTTTTTCCTCATTTGGATCAAACATGATTGAGCGGCGCGGCGATGAATATGTTGACAGTGAATTTACAATAATGATGATCAGAAATTGAGGCAACTGAGAAATAGGGGGCTAGGGGGTATCCCTGTCCCAGATATCGGCAGGCGGGATGAAGCAATCAGCAGAGAGACCGGGAACGTCAAAAACCACCTCGTCGATGCTCCACAACTCCTCCATGGTTGTCCTGCAGTGCTGGGACGATGTCTCCCCAAACCGGAATACGGTGGCCACCGTCCTCCCCTGGTGAGCGATGAGCACCCCGTCCACGTCCCTGTAGTCCCCAATGCTGCTGCCTATGGTGGTCTCCCAGTACACGGCCGTCACCTCGTCTTCATCATCCATACAATTACCATTCGGCGGCTGGTGCACCAGTACCCTGGTGAGGTGGGAATCCTCCAGGTACATGAGAAGGCCGCTCCTCTGGCTGAAATACCCGTAGAGCACGTGCCTTATGACCTCCGCGGCAGGTCCCTCGTTCCTCTCCATCACCGATTCCCTATCCGCTGCCACTTTTATGACAAAGCAGTCTTCCTCCCCTATCCGCTTCTCCCCCAAGCACTGAGCCGCCTTCCCTGCAAACAAGGAGGCGGTGCTCTTGGGGTCCAGCCCCTGAATGATGCGGCGCAGGGGACGCTGGGGGCCTTTGGCGGCGTGGGTGCCCAGCCAGGGCGTGTGTCTCCACACGATCTTGGAGTCGCTTCCAGCCAGCACTTTGTTGGCACCAACCACCAGCTCCAGGGACCACATCCCGGGCGACATCTGCCATACCACAAAGCAGCCCTTCTCTTCATTGCTGCTCCTCTTAGCCCCCTGGTAATCGCTTCTTCCGGACACCTCTGTTTGGCAGCAGGTCATCTTGACGCTCCCCGCGGCGTACATGTTTTTGGCAACATTAGTGGTCTTGTGTTTGTTGGAGGTGGCGGCCAGATACTGCTGGATGATGTAATGTGCGGTGCAGGTCTCCTTCACACACCCCCCAATCAATTACTTGCTACAGATACAAATACACATATACAAATATACATATGGAAGGGAGAAGGGGAGAGTACTTACGAGGGGAGTGTGCTTGGCGATGAGAGGCGGAGGAGGAGGGAGATGGTGGTGGAGGGGGATGGGAATGGGAGCGAGTGGGCAAGCGAGGACTCCGAGCACAAGGCGCAGATCCTGGTGGGTGGTGGTGCAAGGAGGAGAGTGAAGAGGGGAAGGGCGGAACCAGTCGCGGATGGCGTCCCAGGCGCTCTCCTTTTTGCTTCTCTCCTGCTGCATTTCCAAATCTGGGCCTTCCATGAGAGGGGTCAGGGGTTGGTGGCTCCAGCTTTGTTTTTTACGTCCCCCCCGAGAGCCCATTATCCGCACCTAGCAGGGACTGCAAATGAAGATCAACACAAATAGATGGCAGCAGTGGTTATATGGAGATGGAGTGCCGGAAGCAAGAAAAGCAACACATTATCCCTCTTGTTGGGCTTTCAGTTGCAGTTTGGTATGTGAAGTAGATCATCCATCCATCCAACCAACTACACACACTCACACTCGCAGATGAGTAGTTTGCTTGGTCTCTTTTGCTTTATTGCTTTATTCTTTGTTTTCTTTTTAGACTCTTGTCCCCCGACCGCTCTCTTTTCCACCCACCCACTCAAATACAGTTTAGTATTGCACCCAAGCCCAGGACTCGGTCTCTCCATTTTACTAGCACCTTTGGTTGAAGATAGGTCTCCTAATTACCCATTTCATATGGCCCAGGGAGCAGCTTTGACCACCATATCAAACTTCACCTCTCATCACTCCAACATTGCCCTAAATCTACCATTCCTTTTGCCTCATCCCCTATTAATCCATCTTCTCAACCATTCTGCAAATTTCCCACCATCATAATCAAACTAGCAATTCAAAATCAAATGCACTCCAAAACCAACTGTAGAAACTTCAAAGTTTTATTTTCGTGTTCAAAAAGCAAACAGGGATGCATCCCATTAACTACCACACAACAATCACCAACTAAATCTACCACTACCAGCAACACCCCATGCTTATTTGTATTGTTGCCAAATTTCTTGTGCAAGCTTATCCATCAGTTGCCACTTCTTATCAAATCCCCACCCTGGATTACTCTGCAAAATCCCAACTCACAAACAATTACTACAGCAGCAGCAAAATTCATAGCAACAATAAATCATACCAACTTCTCTTACAATAATTATTCTTTAGCTTTGAGGGATTTAACATCAAGTATGCATCACAAAGAAGAAACTTCAGCTTGGATTTACCTCTTCTATCATGACAAGAAAAAGTTTTAAGACAAAAATTTGTCACTCCAAGGCTAAAGCCTCAAAAGGACGACTGTGTGTGTCAGCCAAGTTATGGAAATTTTGAGGTGGAAGTGCAGTTTATAGCAATTTGAAAGTCACAAATCTCCTTTGAAAGGTATGGCACGTTGGTGAGAAAGTGAAGGTGACAAGTAACTATTTCGCTTGCTACAGTACGGTAGGAGGAGACAAACCAAGTTAAGGACAAGTAAAGCAGTAGGAAGAGGATCCAAAGAGTAATTTATGTAATGTAAGAGGAGGGGGAGGAGGCAAACCTGTAACGAGAGAACAGCATTGTTGGCAAACCGCTTCACGGAAGCAGGTCCCCTCTCTGGAATAGTTTTGGCCACCCTTTCCAGCTCTTGCTGCTGCTGCATGGCAGTTACCACATCAGGTCCGCCATACAGGTCAACAATCTCTTTCAGAAGCGGGACGCTCTTCATTGTTTCCTCCACAGCCTCCTATTAAAACAGCTCTATGGTCAGACAATGAGGCTTCCAAAAACAAGGAGCATTTATCCAACAACGTATGATATGATGATACGATGATATGATGTACCTCCCATTCTTGGTGGGACTGGATGTTCTCGTAGGCCATGAGAAACGGTTTCATCTTTTGGAGTGCATCTGTGAGGGGCATGGGAGGAGTGTCGTCAATGTCGGGATTAGTTGCAAAATCAGGCATCAAGTACTCGGGTTCACACTCGATCATAAGGTTGGTGCGGAGGGCATCCTCGTAGGCATCATCAAGTGGAGACGGCAACACTCTACTGGCCATTTCCTCGAACCCTTCAGCTAACTGATTCATGACATCAGGTCCGAGTCTGTTTGCCAATTTTTCACCGTCCTTGTCATCCCCTAGGTAGAGACCTGTTGCGTAATCGTCATCATCAGAAGGGCGAGTTCCTCTATCTCCCCGCCCTCTTCCTCTGCCTCTCCCTCTTCCGCGCCCTCCCCTGAAACCCTGCGCACCGCCACCTCGGGAAAGTATTCCTATAGCCTTCTTCACAGCCTCCTCCCGGCTCAATCTCGCAGCCTCTCCGCCATCTCCACCTCCTATACCCTTCTTCACAGCCTCCTCCCGGCTCAATCTCGCAGCTTCTCCGCTGTCTTGAGGCTTCGGAGCTCTGATGTGGCGGTTTTCTACCCTAGGCTTATCGGATGGAGGTGGTGGTGGATTCGGGACCTTTCCTCTTCCCGCACCGCCGTTTAGGCTTGAGAAAACGGTAGAAGGCAGAGGTGCAATTTGCCTAGCGCCGGGAATGGGATCGGAAACGGATTTTCTTGTTCCTAGTTCTATACCTCGTCCACGTCCTCGGCCGATGGCTGGGCCTGGTTTGTCGCTCCCGATTTGGCCATGACCAACCCCTGGAGGAGGTTGAGAATCGTGTTCGTTGGTGAAAATAAGGTTCGGAGAAATGAAACCCCGACCACCACCACGGCCTCCGCCGCCGCCAGAGGTGGTGGAGAAAGAGGAAACGAAAGTAGTGAAAGGGGAAGGCTTAATAACGCTTTTTCTCATCTTCGACTCTTCAGATTCTGATCTGACGCTCACAGTTCTGCACCTTTGAGGTTTGCTAAATTTAGGGTTTTACTACTTTTTCAGTTCACTTATCACCCAAACGTAGGGATGACACGGTCTAGGACCCGACCAGATCCACAGGGTGTAGACCCATTGGATAAGGTATGTGTCCAAAAAATTTAGTTTCAATGGGTCCGAATTCGGGTATGGATCTAGATTTTTAGGTACGGGTCCAGGTCTGGGTATGGGTCTAGAATTTTAGATACGGGTCCGGGTCTAAAATACTAAGACCCAGACCCGACCCAGACTCGACCCGTAGACCCATATAATCCTACTATATAATTTTACGTAAATTTCTAAATTACTTTCATATTCTCTTTGTGTTTTATATATCAAATTCAACACATAATATGTATTGTATATTTTGTTATCTTGAAAAAAATAATTTTAATACATATTGAACTTTAATTATTTGCATTTAAAATAATATATTTTTTATTTAGTGAAGAAAATAAAATAGAATGTTAGACCCATTTAGCATCCGTTTGGACCCATCGAGTCTGGGTACGGGTCTAAAATTTTCAAACCCTACGAGTCTGGATCAGGTCTGGGTCTAACTAAATTTTCTTATGGTCGGATATGGGTCTTATTAGACCCAACTCAGACCCTACCCATGATCATCCCTACCCATACAAATTTAGGATTCTGATCTGACGAGGAACTACCATATGTACGAATATTGAACTTCTCACTTTCTTTTTATTTTAACCCTAAACCCCTAAACCCTAAAAGTTAAATTTTAGTTTTTTGTGAACAATTTAGTAGCAGTGGCGTAAAATCCTTTTCGCAGCTAGAAATTGAGTGTACAAAAATATTATCGTATATGATATTATTCAATTTATCGTAACCAGTAGTATCTAAATATTAAGTTTTTATTTCACATTATTATGCGTAAATAAACATATTAACGGTTAAAAAATATTTTTTACTAGCAAGATAATGATTGCAGTACAATAGAAGTGTGACGGAGTGAGTAGCACCCTTCAAGACTGGGATTTGGGGAGGGAATGTTTAATTAAAATAAAAATAAACTGAGATGGAAAACATATAAAATTCAAAAGGCACAGTTAGTGAGAAGAGAATTGTATATGCTACTAAATACCAAATTGAGGTGATAGAAGAAAATTAAAATCAGGAAAGAGATTAAAAGACAATAGTACTCTAGGTAATAAAGATTACAGAAGATAGAAATTCCTGCTCTAATGACTCGGGGGAAAGAAAAAGATTAAAAGGTTATCGGATTTCAAACTGCAGCAGCACCGGCAGGAGTGGAAGAAGACCCTTTTGTAGTTGTGATGAGCATCACCTCTGCAGGTGGTGGATGGTCAAACTTGCACGCCACGCCATACTTGCACACTCCGGTCTTCATATAGTAAGGACAGTGGATGGCACCCTAAAAACCAGTTGCACGAATGATGATACATCCAATCCAATCTATTCACCACGCGGCACATAATGCTTTACCTACCTCCCTCCTAGGCAAGCCTGAAACATTCTGCGCCACAACTTCCTTTGCCCCTGCCCGTCTATCTACAGGATGATGAAATCTGCAACTTTGCCCAAACTTGCACTCCCCAGTTTTCATATAGAACTGCAAACCAAATGTTCAAATAAACCCAAGTTAAGACGATGTAACATTTTTCACTCTACTTCTTCATCCTTTTCCATCCTGGATTACCCCCCCTCAATGACACATTTTCTCACCCATATTTAATTTAGATGCACAGTATTTCTAATACTTTCATTTTAGATCTTCTCTATCCCTCTTTCATCAATCATCTAAAACGCCCCCAAGGAAACTCTATGTGATGCTCAATACGTACATTACATTCTGCCTCTCCAGGTCGTTGTGGGTACACAGCAGCAGCCAACCCAAGCTGCAATAGGTAAGATTCAAAGAATTACTTAAATCCTAATTTTGGGAAATCCAGACACGAGTCATAGATCCCTGATAGAGATGCCTATGTTTAAAATGTCTGACCATTGAACAATAATCATCATAGGTAGAAACAGCCTACAGAGCCAAGCAATTTGCAGAATACGCCGTATTTTTAAAAAGAAAATGTGGGATGAAGACAGAAAGACCAACCAACAAAAGGCACTTCATCTCTTATAAATTCAGCAAAAGCTCTGCTTAAAGCACATTACAGAACAAAACTTCCACCCAATACTCAAAAGGCATTGAATACATGAATATTCTCTCTCACCATAGTTTGTGTCGACCTTGGATTGAAATTCTGAAAGACGGATGCAGCAGGACTTACAAATCCCGCGCCAAAATGTGGTGCAGGTGGAGGAACAACAGCTGCACTAATGGCAGCAGCAGGTGGGTTGATTGCTGAAAATTAATGTCTACATTAATTCCACGAATCGTGTTTACTAATAAGTCCATGAATCATATTTCAAATACTTTGTGAAGTTTTCTCACCATATCTATCTGGATGATTGAAACGACAACTTTGACCATACTTGCAGCTGATCCACGATGTCAGCCACACAAAAGAAAATAAAAAAACACTCAGAAAATGGGGGTGGAAATCTAGTTCAATACAATTTATAACTAATGGGTAGAGAGCTGAAAGGGTTTTTGACAATCAGTAACTGACAAATATACCTGCCTGTTTTCAGGTAGAAAGGACAATCAACTTCACCCTGTCAGAAATGGATCATGAAACAGGCATGTTGGAAGTTAAGAGACAGAATAATTTTCAACCGAAACTCCAAATGAATTAACAATAACTTCTGGAGTTTCATGATGAACATCCTCCAACGAGGATCATACAATCTTTTGATCTATGTGAAAAAAAGTAGAGGAGTAAATATCGAGTACTAAACATTAGAAAGGAAAAACACATCCTTAGCTGAGTTTACTGTTAGACAATTTATCTACTTGAGAGTTATCACATTTTTTTAGCTCCCTGGTTTAATACATTTGAACCTGATGACTATCCAATTTACTTTCACGAGCATATCAGGGGGTGAAATAGACACCAAACAAGTAAGATTCAGTTTGGGAGGATGTAAATCACTGGGGAAAATTATCCTAGCCGGATTTTCTAAACAGGCAAAAATCCAAAGTCGAAAATTACAAGAGAAGTAATCAGAATTTTATATAACAAAAATTTCAGTCAGAACTCTTCCGAGTGTAGTTCTGTGCCAACTAAAGTAACAAATTGTCAACATGGATATCCCAAAAGATATTTACAGACTCACAGGATGAGAAGATTGGAGTTAAAGAGAGATTGTGCATTACCAATCTAACTGGAAGTCCTTTGGTATTGTGCATTAAAGCTGGAGTGACAGGCTTCAAATCTCCACTTGGTTCATCATTAGGAAGTTTACCTGCCTCGGGACTAATATTTTCTGGTAATGCTCCTGATACCTCTACATCTATTGGGTGATGAAATTTGCACGTGTTGCCAAATTTACATTTTCCGGTCTTCATATAGAACTGCTTGCAAATTATAAATTAGTTTCATAAATACAAAAGAGTAGATAAATTTGCTATAGTAAAACCGAGAGCATCATACGGCACATGTAGGCTCAGCTGGTCTTTCTGGTAGCACAGCAGAATCAGCATGCACAGCAGCCTGGGGAATCAAAATCAGATCATGAGACAGTGAACTGACAAAACCAAAACAGTTAAAAGAGGATAACTAGAAAGGAATAAAGTGTCACTATTCCAGTAAAACCAACCACAGGATTTGTTTCTTCTTTTGGGTGGTTGAATTTGCATTTGCCTCCAAACTTGCATCTCCGAGTCTTCAAAAAGAACTGAGAAATGTTTGACACCATATCAAATGGCGGTCGATAAAAGGACATCTAAGACACGTTCACTAAGTTGAATTTTTCCTTACAGGACAATCCGGTTCCCCTGGTCTTTGAGGAAGCACTTCAGGTGAAATAAGTTGAACCTGCACAAGTGATTAACGAAAATGTTCCTTATATGCATAAAAAAACATAAGGACTATAAGGGGTGGCATACAAGATAGGCCTCTCATCAGCAAGACTAATATAGTGACAAGGTTCCATAGAAGAGAATAGAAACAACCTACAGGCTACAGCCTTAATAAACAAAATCGTACCATCCCACATTATACCCAGAAAGTACCACCGGAACAATGGATACATTCAAGATCGAAATACAGAGATGGAATAACCGGAAAGCAACTAAGCATCACAAGAACTTTAGCCTCACAAAATGTGAGAATAAGAAGATTATCGCACTGTTGAAGTAGACACAAGAAAATCCAGCCTACCGTACATTGACCATCAAATAAGGTTAAGGCTAGTGGAGTTCATAAAGATGTTCAAAGGAACATGTAGCTGAACAAAACTTATTGAACAACGATACTATAAAGCTTGAGTTAGTTGAACACTGAAATTAACAAATACGAAGAACACAAATATTTTCTCGTGGGATAGTGTATAAAGTTAAGAAGAAGAGTAGTTTGGAGGAATATAATGTATAAAATAGCGGTGTGATATAAAATGATATAGTGTTGAGGATCACCTCTTGCCAATCTGGAACCCCACCCTGTGGAACCCATATAGGGTGATCAAATATACAGATATCTCCAAACTTACAGGTTCCGGTGAGCATATAATGGGAACAGTCCTTCTCTCCGGGCCTCTGGGGATATATGGGCAAACGGCTTGAGCTGGCGAATCTAGGACGCTTAACTAGTGGGTTGGCAGAAAGCCAAGCTTGAGTTTGCCCATAGGGGTAACTTGCACCCAACAGAGACGGATGGTAGAGTGCTACGGTGGATAATAGAGAATATCATATACTGTAATAAATACATTCTGTATACAGCTATAACCTAGAGGAGAAAATCATTTACTACTCTACCAGTAGAATTTTGGAACTACCGAATACGGAATCAGGCATTAGGCATAGCAGGTGAAATGAACTCACATTCGGAGGATGGACGCTTTAGATTTGCAAAAAGGCGATCAGAGGGCATTGCAAAGTCAGGTCCAGGAGGAGCAGCCCAGTGGCGTGTGGCCGGAGAAGAGGCGTCCAGTCTGGCGTAGTAAGTATCGTCGCCGCGAGTGAATGAGGAAGTCAAATATCTGGTGGAGTAATGGTCCGCCTCCTGCAAATTACCTCCTTCATTGCCGCCGCCGCAGCTGCGATTAAAATTAAAGCCGTGCATCTTCTGCTTCACCAATATGCAATCGTGAGGTCGGCCTGCCAAAATGATTAGCTCTACTCATTAACTTACTACTTCTAAATTTAACACTTCCACCCGTGGGGGCTGGGGCACCTCCGTCGTGCGCTGAACCTGCCCAGATGCCGCTTTCATCACCCAAATCCTTTTCTTTCTTTAAATACTACTCCCATTGGTCATTGGTATTTGACACAATTTTTAGTAAATTTTCTCAAACCACATTTGACCATAAATTTAAAGTAATATACAAGTAGTAGTATTATCATGTGAGTTATCAGTAGATTCTTTGTAGCACGTACTTTCCAAATATTAAAACTTTACATGATATTAAGATATGTAGCAAAAGTTATTAATGGTCAAACATGTCTTAAGAAAACAAGTAAAAAAAGTGTGTCAAACACTAATGAACATAGAGAGTATACTCTTTTGTCCCCCTTATAAACTGAATATTTACTACTCCTCGATCCCAAATAAATGGGCACATTTCTATTTTCGTCCGTCCCATATAAATTAACACAATTTATTTATCATCAACACTTTCACCTTATC
>JAULKJ010000011.1:10376817-10389714 GCA_032355405.1 Rubia balearica | reverse complement strand
AAATAAGTTATCAACAAGAAAATAACAGGAAACCAACAATCACTTGATGGCTGATGCAATAGCTAGAACCCAAACCAAGATGCCACATGACAATCACCACAGCATGCAAAAAAGTGTCTCAATAATTAGAATATATAACAGAGCTTTCAAGTGGGATCATAAAGGTGATGAGAGTTTACAAAAGCGTTGTACAGCATAATCTTACAAAACGCAGCATCAATCAGCATACAGGAGCAGAATGAACTTAAAATTTGTAACATGAGCCGCTTAGACTAGTTTATCTCAACAATAGAGGATTAACTTCAACACCAAAGTAAATTACCTCGGCATGCTTAATCTTTTCCTCCAAATCAGAGTATCGAGCCTGTAAAAGGAATCATCAAAGCAGCAAGGATTTAGCAAATAAATTACCATGAAAAATTAGAACACGTATACAATAAGCAGATGAACAAAAATCTAGACAGCATAAACCTCAGCAACAATTGCTCTAGCCTCAGCCGCAGCCAGATCACGCAAAGCTTTACTCAGATCTTTTTGTGCTTCTTCAGCTTGTTTCAAGACATTATTCATGCCATTCTCGCGCTCAAATGTAAGATGTCGGACTAGGTCGCGCTCGTCGTGAAGCTCTTTCTTTGCCTCAGCCCACTCCCTCTGCATGCAGAAGACAATTATTTACTAAGAATAGCTCAAGATCACCAAGGAGCAAAACGCAGTATTCTATTATTGGAAAAACCAGCGGAAAACAGTGCCGCTTTCACAAGTTCTCCAAATATTCAGAGTTACAGTTAAGCCATCATACAAAATTATTTAATTGTCAATTCAGATAGTTATTAAGAGAGAATAGTTCAATGTTTATTTAGCCAAGTATAACCGAATACTATGAACAGTTGCAACATTTTATGCATTAATGAACATTAATGTTTTTGGGTTGTGCACAAAAATTTATGCTACACCTGTAATAGTTTGCACGCCCAATCACTTGGTGTGCCCTTTGCAAAAAAAAATCTATTTTAAATTATCTTTAAATTAAGAGATGATGCAGAAGAAGCATGTTTGAATAGGGAAGACCTCAATTTTCTCAATGTATGACTCCTGTTTCCTCCTTTCAGCACATCTGGCTTCCTCTCTTGTTTCTTCAGTACTCTGAATGGTGTCCAAACTAGCCTGATCCAAAAGGAGAGTGTACAGTTAAGACACATGTATGTACACGTATACACACAGATAGAGATAGGGGAACTCAATTGATCGAGAAACAAATGAATAATAGGTTACACCAAACCTGCAAACGATGAACCCTCTCTGACAAACTGCGAACTTCGTCAAACGCTCTCTTCTCAGAATTACGCAGGATTTCCTTTTCTTGCTGCAAACGAGATATCTGTAGGCAAAAGACATGTTCAATTTTGTGGTGAGTGTGCAATAATCTTATCTACATTGACAATTGAGAGAAAAAGATTGTGCGAAACTACTAAGCTGGTTACTGTAGCAAAAACTAAGCAAATCAGTTGTTTTTTCCAACTATAAGTGGTTTACCACTGATTTCTGTCTGATTCAGATTTAACCAAAAACAAATACCCAACAGACTTTTGTATCCAGTACCTGAAGTACTTACAAAAAATTCTCGGGTATAGCAAGATAACTACTAGTATTATAATTGTGTTCCCTATTTTTAAACTTGACAAGGTCTTCCAAGATCAAATTATGTGTAGCTGAACACATGAAACTGAAAATAGACTACTAAGTGGTTTAACATATTGTCCAAGACTAGAAGGAAAAAAGGCCGTAGGTGAGTGTTGAAGGATTGAGCTACACTACTGGCAATCTCTGGGCGAGGGGGAACAACTAATATAGAACGCCTATCAAGGAATTTGAAGCTTTGTGTATTCTGAAAGCGTAAAAAAATTTCTATGTTGATATAATTGAATACTTCCCACGTACTGGACAAAAAATTCTGAACCATTAATGACCTTAAAAATGGCTAGTCTCTAATAAATGAAAAAGGGCCTGGGAGAAGAACCAAACTACAACAGGCAATCATTTGGGTAAAGAGGTACAACATAAATACAAAACCAATCAAAGAGTCTGAGCGTTCATGCAATTTATTTAAAACCCATCAAAAGTTGGTGTTAGAGAAGCAGATGGTGGATAAAATATGCTTCATTATCAAAGATTTAATTATATGGCAGCATTAAGTTTAATCAGATGTCAATCAATCAGGAGTTTTCAGAAAATAGCTCAAAAATATCACAACAAATAACATGCTAAAACAAATTAAGACAGCGTCCACCTCCATTGTTAAATTTCGAGAGACCTCCTCAGCAGAAGTCAGTGACTCTGAACTGTCTCGCATCTTCCGTTGGTAGTCAATTATAAACTGAGATAACTTGTCACATCTTGCTTTTACACTATCAAGTTCATCCTTCTGTTGCAATGACACAATAAGAATGCTATGTAAATAAACGATCATATTTAAATCATAAATAAAACTTAATGTTGGCTCTATTTTAAGGGGGGTGTGGAATAAAGGACCATGTAAACACACACACAAACCTGATGGTCAAATTCTTTCATAAATCTTTCAAGTTTCTCCTGCGATAATCGTGCTTCTAGAGCTAACTTATCCGCTTCTGATCTCACTGAAATAATTTCACTCCTACAAGAAAAAAAAGGAAAGTAATGGTCAATTCATAGAAATATCATGGAAAAATCAATTCCAGCATCCTTGAGTATGCAAAACAAAAATCCTCTAAAATTCAATTGACTTCAGCCTATGATCAACAATAAACTCCGCCTCTGGTGGCACTACAGCAACAATCTCACATAATGTATACAATTCCATATCAGTTCATAGTCTCACAAAACAAGGGTAGATATAAATAAAAGAAATTATTACCAGTTCACTACTTCTTTGCTACGAAAATGTGAGAGGGACAACACACATATCGATAAAATCAATAAACCAGTAATAAACTGAAAAAATGTGACAACAACAATCAAAATGATAGAACATATACAAAAGATCTCTTTAAAGAGCACTCAACAGAGGTTGATGGAAAGCGGTAGAAGCATCATATACCTTGACATGCTCAATTCTTGCTCAAGGCACTTGACACGTTCTTGAGCTTTTTCGTGAGAATTGTGTAAAGATTCCTATATTGTTAGATCAAAAGCAAGATCACACACTTGTTAAATTTAAGAGTTTTATAGCTTGTATACTTCAAAAATAACCTAGTGGAACATACATGAGAATTATCCATCACAGTTGGGAAATCCAGCCCGCCGTCCTCTGCAAATAACGCTAACATTAATAAAATTCTTAAAACAGCCCACAAGCATTACTTATGAACAATAAGTATAGATTTATTAAGGCGCCAAAAGTTTAAAAGTCAAGACAATCAAAAAATCCACTGAAAATGAAAGAAAGAATGCACCATTTCCCCAGATTAAAGAATTAAGCAACTACAAGCATACTTTCCCAGACAACCAAACTCTCCATAACAATGCTCAAGTTCACAAAAAATTATTTAACCATGAAGGATCAATCCAAAGGGGGTTAAATCTCTGGATTCAAAATAACTGTGTATCAACACAGTCAAAGCAAAACTATGAGTGGCGGGATGAGGGAGAATATGATGAAATTGATCAGATTGTGATACACGCAAATACAGAAGGGAGAGTATGATATGAAATTGTTACTAAAATCAACAGATAAATAACTTTAAAAACAACGGGGAAACAGAAACCTGTCATTGGTTCTTCAGGCAAAGACCTTGAAGGACGAAGTTTATTTGACTCTTCCTCAAATAATTTCTTATACATTGCAACCTACAGAAGTAAGAATACATACGGAAGCATTAAACAAGGACTGAGCAGTTATCCATGTTGACTAAAAATTAAGGAAATTAAGAAGCCTACTGAGGTATGAAGAGATTCTATCATTTGTTGCTGCTCCTCCGCACGAGCTAATACAGCCCTGACTTTGGCGCTAGCTTCATCCATATGTTTCTGAAGGTCCCTTTCATATTTCTCCTGCAATTATTAATAAGAAAAGATTTAGTTTCCATAAATTGAATCAATGTATGTGTGTATGTGTGTGAGAGAGAATATGAATCCATAGATCAAACATAAACAGATTCGTCATAAACCTTGAATGATGTTTCCTGAGACACAATATCTTCAGATAGGCTACGAACCAGGTGTCTCAGCTGCACATTTTGTTCAACTAGTCCGCTAATATCTTTAAAGGGTTGCTGCAAAAAAACATATAAAAATACATACATGTGTTAGATAATCAACGCAACATTGGTTCTGCTAGTTTATCTTGCTCACTGTTCATTTCCTCTGTATTAGATTTAAACTACATGGAAGGCAACTTAATATGTAACCACCACAGGAGTCCCTACCATCAAACTAGGTATGACACCTTCAGTATCATCCACATCTTGTGGTGGTACAGCAAAAACAGCCATCAAAGAGTCACTTTGATCATGAGATATAGATCCACAACGTAATTGTATATCTTGGCATTCCTTCAGAAGAACAGAGACCTAATCAAAGATAGAGCTTAGTGATTAAGCAGCACGAAATGAATATATAAGACCCTAAGGAAGTCCAGTACCGAAGTGGCTCTAAGATAGCCGAATAATAATGATTAAAAGCTTCTCATTAACGTGCATCCTACAAGCTGATCCACTAAAGAAAAGCCAGGGCAAGGCTAAAACAGTGCTACTTTTACATCCACAAATATAACCTGATTTTGAAGATCGACAATCTCCTTTTGAGCCATGTTGTTCTCACGATCCTTCCTCCTTATGTTGGCCTGAAATCAGTGAATTAGGCATCAAAAATAGATACAATCAATCAATAACAATAGTTGAAGGACAAGATTAATCAACCTCGAGTTCTTGGATGTGTCTTTGTAGGTTTGTTTGCTCTGAGAGAGAATCCTGCAATTTCTGGCCGATTTCAGAGTATGACTCAACAGTTCTCTCAAGTTCCGCTGCAAAAATAATATGAACCACCATAGAGTCATTCAACCAGTGCACAAATAAAAGAAAACTCCATATTGACAACTCCAAGTACCAAAGGAAAGAGCAAGGGTGGTTGCTCATGGGACCTATTGAACAAAGCTACAGAAACATCAACATCAAAATTAGCCTTTGTTCTTCCTTGTCTTTAATTTTTTGCTTTCTTTTGACTTTTATACTCCCTCTATCCCACTAATAGCTTCCTACTTTCCTTTTTGGTCCGTCCCACTAATAACTTCCTATTTCTAATATTTCTACATTTAGCCATAAATATGTGGTCATAACTCTTCCTTTCATTTGATTTATGTGGGCCCATTGTCATCACCCACTAAAAAGATGCCACATAGACTTGTCTAAAACTTTGCAAAAAGCACTTCGGAACTTTAAAGTGGGACGGAGGGAGTATTTTACTAATTTTATCACATTCTCACATTACAATTTAGAATATCTTTTTTTAAAATAAAATCAAACCAAGAAAACGTCGAGGAGACACGAAAACTTTTAAGAACAAAGTCTTATATATCTAATCAAAGACTCACAAACAAGCCAAATAGCTTTACAATGAAAATAAGATCAAAACTTCCAACACCACATATCAACAAACTACCATCATTCCGATGCTTTTACATGTTAAATGAGTTAGCTATAATGTTGCACAAAACACAGTTTCAGCATTGTGGCGGTGTACTAAATTTTAGCTTGTTCTTGTCAAACAAAGCATCAGTACCTTAATATAGGTGATTCCCTGACCTACAATACAAAGAAACAGTTCTACTATGAAATTATGAATCAAGTTCCAATTGGTATGTAGTCCTGGTCTTGAAAAAGGAAAGAAAAAACTAATATGGATGATTTCAAGCTAAAACACATAAATAAGCTGTTTATTATTATTTTCTCTGTCATACCCTCCCCTTTAAACTAGAGATTAATTGTGAATCAAACAGACCCACTCAAAAGAGTATGCAATGAAAATGTGCAAAAGCTTTTATTTTCAGGACAGGGATTCATCATCATACAAGAACACAACTGACCTAAGAAGGGTAGAAAGGACTGATTTATGAATTCACACCAATAAAACCCCGAACAGATATAGGTAAATTAGTGCAGTAGGTCTGTCTAAAAGTATTAACTACATAGCAGGGTATATTAAACTTCTAGCAGTAGCAATGATGGTTCCACCATCTATTTTTAAGAGAGACGAGATAATATCCACAAGAGTATATTCTGGAGCCCTCCCATATTTAATGAATGCAAGATTGCTACGAGAATATTAGAGAACAAACCATAAAGGTTGAGTAATAAACCCAACTATTAGGAAAGATATCCAATATTTCATCAGTCATTATTGATCAACACTAGGTTCTATCAACTAAACAAAAAACTAAATGTCTAATTCTAGGGATACCACAGTGTGCCCACAGGGACAAACTAACAAATCAAGCAGGCAAATATATCAAGAAAGAAATCAAAATTTGCAGGATCAAAGATCAGGCAAACATAACATACCGCGCTCATCCAAGATTATATCTGCTTTCTGCTCTATTTCATGAAGTACCTAAATGTCATGTCCAGAAAATATAAAATCAAATTACAAATCTTTTTATTGGAAAGAAACACCACATTGGAGGGCGCCCAAGGGATATGAAAGACTAAAGAGCAATAAGAAACATAAAAGGCAATAGAGAAAATAAATTGAACCCCTACTCGCTCCAAAACAGTTTCAGATTGCCGCCGACCCAATTGCTCATGCCGCAGTGCATCAACAGCTTCTTGATATTTGACATACAGTTTTGTAATCTGAACAAGTGATGAGGAATGAGAAAAGGAATTAAGCAGGTTATTTTCCAGAATACTATTCACGTGGTGCTGCATCAACAAGATAACAGTTTCAGAAGAGAAAGGGAAAGATATTTAAATACCATGAATGATGTTTTCATGTGTAGTGCATCTTTCATTTGATAAAGGACGTGATATATAACTCCCAGTAATGAAGGTGATAAATAAAAGCACAGAATTTGGTATTACAGAAACTTAGCAACTCACACTCCAACCATCCCTAAGAAGGGAAGCTGCCACTGCAGTTCCAGAAACACCAACTGGAAAATTCCGTATAACCATTTGATTATCCTCTGCAGCATCAGAAGTCTCAATTGAATCCATCCATCTGCAACCAAGAATGAAATTTAGAACCAGTAGAAACAAAATATATTAACACATAACCATGGAGTCCAGGAGAAAAATAGTAGATAACAATAATTTTTCCAGCCAATAGCATGTCATTCCTGAAGGTAAGTAGAAGGAGGAAAAGCAAGCAAATGCATGAAAACCATAAACCATTAAGAGTGACTCCAATATTAACTCTGGAGGTATCCATATAAAGCTAGGAAAATATACCTCGGAAATAACCCACTGATATATACTAAAAGAGTCAGCTCATGCAATTCCATCATGATGTGTACATTATAACAACCATTTTTGCAACAACAACTAACAAGCACTTGTCAGCATATGGTACACAATTTAAATGTTTTTCATATAACGATGTACGAGACAATCACAATAAAGCAAAGCTAACATGTTATCAACAACAAATTTAAAGGCACCAACAACTAAAAATAGAACACTTAGACTTACAGCTCAGAAGCATAACTTCTCGGAGGAAGAAGTTTTAACTCATCAGTTTGCTTTAAGCTCTTCAGCTCAGCTGAGCACACATCCAATTTATCCTTCAAACCATTAGCCTCCTATTTGAGACCAGTTAGACACATACAAAAGCAATAACACGTTCAGAAGATCATGTAATTGAATGATTAGAGTATTAAAATGAACCATGTATGATTTCCAAAAATCAAGAGAACAGCAGAACATTGCTAACAGCCAGGTGTGAAGATCGAAATAAAGCCTCTCATTTCTAACCCGTGCATCGTCCTATATTATATTTTTTAATAAAACTAAAATAGATAAAGTAATACACTATAGGAAAGGCTCGAATACTTCAAGTTGGGCTATCTCACAAACACTTACTTCTAGGTGCATATGAGGGTGTAGATCAATTTCCTACATTCTAGGTGTCAAACTCACTCATTGCTACAATGTGTTCGTAACACCTGCTACATTTAGGATATTCTAGTACTTATTGCCTGTACACTTATATTACTTCTTTACTGGGCACAAAAGCAAACTATGCATGTCCACAATTTGGTTATATGATAGAGCTTTCACCAACGTCTGACAGATTCCAAGCTTAGAATAAGCCTGAATTTTGAGCCACTTCTTCTATAACCACCTCCCTCCCCCCCTTAAACTAATTATATCCCTAAGCTTCAATATGTCAACTTCAATTATAATCTTTATAATTAAAAATAGAAAATGCAACCAGAAATAATGGGGGTTTGACCGACCCAGGACATTAATAAGCCAACCCACATAGTTGAAACTAGAATGCATCAACAGCCAACGATTCAGACAATTATTGATGCAACATTCACTACTAAGCCCACGGTGTGGCATTCGACGAGTCTAATCAATGTGCAAACACAAAGTTACTAGATGGGAATGAGAAATTTATGTCAGCCAGAAGGAGCTAACGAATCAAAAATTAAGTTGTCCTGAACCAATCAAATCTGCTAGATCGTGAGAAGACATCAGATAGGTGTCCTGTTTCTTCCTATTTAAACGGAAGATTGTCGTGGAGTATCGCGGTCTAGATTCAAACAAGCCACCAATCCGCGGCATTTCCACAGGTCACAATGGAAAACCATAAGCCATGGCTCGGTTGACATATCCCATTGATGTCAAAATAAGAGAAACAGTAATTATTGGAAAAGATAAACAGATCCCGTTCAGTCCGCTAACTTTAGGTTAAAAGCAATTTTGGTCCCTTGTGTATTAGTTTTGGTAGAAGAGGTTTTGATTAAAATCCTGATTGTTCATTGAGAGTGAAAGGGAGTTCAAAAACTAGGAGCTCAAAATGTATTCCAAATCTTATACTTGCCATTGTAAACTCTAAATCAAAACTTAATGCAAGTCACAGGAAAAATGATGTTTTGTTGGAAACTATAAAAGAATGAGTCACTAAGTAATAGTTTGTCAACAAAAGCATACAGTGAGTTTTTCAATTGCCTTCAAATTAGAACAGAAACTGGTTTTAAGTAACTGAACATTTGAGCATATAGATGCTGATTTATGATCGCATTTAATCGGGTATCAAATGATTTAGTTCAGGAAGGGAGTTTGCTATTTCATCCTTTTTTCCAGCTTCTATTTACCTATCAGGGCCAACTTTGGCTAACTCAAACAAACTCTCAGCACAAAGGGATTGCCAAAAGAAGACAAGGAGAAAAGAAAAAAGGCAAACAAGCAACCTTTTCAATTTCCTTCCTTGCCGAAACTTCTTTCTCAAGCCTCTCCTTACTGTCATTTTCAACTTGGGATAGCTGAGTCTGTAAAACAAATAGGGTAGAAATCAGAACAGATACTAATAAAAAACAGTGGCAATGTCTTTAATGTTCAATAACATTGTAAAAGGGTAAAAGAATTAAAAGAGGCCAAATGGAAATGTTTTTAAAAGAGTGATATGCATTTATAAAGAAGTAAACCTCCAAAGCCTTGATGACTCCTTCAAGCTCTCCAGCCTTTTTGGACCATTCCTCTGAACTCTCCTTGTATAATTCTACAAGCTTGGTCAACTTTAACAATCACAGTACACAAAAGTTAGGCGAGCATCAATCGCATCAAGAAAATTCCATAATAGTGTAGCTGTGATAAGAAAGAATGCGCAGCTTTGTCAACAGTGTAAGATTTTAAAAAGCGATCTAAATTATGACCATGATTAAATATTTCATTCAAGACCCATCACATTAGGGTTGCGAACAAGAGGGGGCTCCAACCCACAAATGTGCTCAGAATTGGTCTTAACTTAGACATGAATAAATCAAAACACTGCACACGTGTTCATATTCTAGTTTACTTACCGTTGATATTTCTGAGTAGAACTGCTTTTCAGAGGAGGCAGCTGCATCCTTAGCCGCGATTAACTCCTTCACAAGCAAATATACATATAATTACATTTGAAAACAAGCAAAATATAACATAAGCACAACTAATGATCACCTGCTCTAAGGAGGCCAATTTTGATTCCAACTCTGCTGTTCTATCTTTGTTCCACTTCAAAGCGCTAACGTTGTCATTCAATCTCTTCTCACTCTAGCATATTAGAAAGGAAAAATCATTTGTAAAGCAATTCTTGTAAAGTCTTCACAATGTGCTAGGCAACACTCACATCTGAAACCTTAGAAGAGATCTCTGCTTCAAGTTCACCATGCGTTCTCCGCACCTCAATAAGATCATTGACTTTAGTTTTTAACTCATCATTAAGCCAAGAGTTATGCCTCTCCACTATCTCTTTCTCCTGCCCGCATTGAAATTCCCAACAGCAAAGTTTATTTCAAAAGGAATAAAAAATTAATACGGTATCAGAGAAATACAAATAATGTTCTAATGCATAAAGATCTCATCCTTGTTAACTGAGTTGCAATTTTCTAAAAGATAGATGATTAGGAATAAATAACCAAAGAAAGTTGTCCTTGGTTTACCTGTGCAATACGGGCATAAGAAGCCTGAGATTGAACAAGCTGAGTCTCTAAATCACTAAGTCGTGCTTCTTTGGATGAAGATTTCTCAGTCAAATTTACCTTCATATGTAGCACGAGGAATCAGCATCTATGCGTCCAAAAGCATCAATCATATTAAAGTGGCAAAATGGAATGAGCAACAAGATTGGGGATAACATGATAGGGCTGAAATGAGAGTGCCAAGGGCATCGTACAATCTTATCAAGATAGCTCTTGATGGTTGAATTCTTCTCACTGATCTCCATGTCTTTCTGCTCCAGTATGTCCATCAACTGCCTTTTGGATTTGCGAAGCTCCAGCGAGTCTGTGGACAGCCGCTCATTCTCCCCATCCTTACCAATCTGATTTTAAAGCAAGGCAGTTGACGATTACCAATCTGATTTTAAAAAAGGAGTAAGTGGCAAGTGGCGAAGAGGCGGCAACTTACCGATGATAAGCGGAACTGGCGATTCTCCTCTCGGAGTTGAGCAAGTTCAGCTAGGCGGTCGCCCAAGGTGGCATTGAGTTGAGAATGCTGGGACTGGAGACTGGAGAATTCGGCCGAGAGGGAGACGTACTTGTGTTCCAGGATACCGCACGCCTGTTCTGCAGTGATGGATGCCGCGTCCGCCTGAGCTTTCACCGTCTCCAGTTGGTTCATTAGTTCTCTAATGAAGCTGTCCGCCTTCTCCGCCACCACCGACGCATCGTGCGAGCAACGCCCGTACTCTTCCGAAGACAAGAAAAGGGGCATCGTTGCAACACAGGAAATCCCTAAATTCAAATTTCAGACCTCTCTTTCTTTCTCTCTGTTGAAAAAACCCTAACAAACCAACGACGACGAGTGTCCAATTTCCACCACCACGACGAGTGTCCAGAGGAAGAGGGAAAAAACCCAATGGAAGTGAATGCATGGTCCCACCATAAATACTCCCCCTTTATTTTTTATTTTTTACTTTTTATCTCAAATACAGTGTTCACATTCCCATTAATTTAAGATGTTACATTATGGTTTCGGGTTTAGATCGCACAGCCCCTATCGAACAGTTATAACTAATCCCTCTAAGTTTCAACACATCATTTGGATCACACATTGTGGAGTGAACCTTCCACATATGGAAGAACCTATTAATCTAATCTTCATAGTTAAATCTGAATGTCATACAGACAGTCTGCTACTCGATCCACGCTAATCGTCTTCTCCGGATTACATCAGTTCTATATTTTTTTTAGTGGTTGTTGCTGGATTTCTCTTATCAGTGGTGGAAGTGTTTGTTGGAAGAGTTTTAAGGGCATGTCCGTTTTAATTTGAACCAATATGGTAATACGTGCCACCATATTTATTCATAGTTGGCCAAATTAAACCCTATCGGGGAGGTTGCAATTACTCTGTAGTTCTAGTATTGAGAATGTTTTGGAGGTTATTGTTAGATTTCTCCAATCAGCAGTGAGGGAGAGCCTAAATCTCGCCAGAGTCATGAGAGCACCAATAACACACCTAAAATTAAAAACATCAACAACTTGCATTAAAATTAAGGGATTTTTTCGTCATTTCACGCTCGGTGATGAGTCAACGTCGAAATGGTGACATAAGGTTATAAGTTAACTGCACATTTTCTCATAAACTTAGGGTTATCTCAGCACTTCTCATTTTGCAGGTTATATGGTACTGTCATCCTAAAGTTATGGTCATTTAAGCACTTGACTCTAAACTTAACTTAAACCCTACTAAATGAAAGTCAACCCATAATGAAAGTCGACCGGGGAAAATTGCCCTCGAACCAGCCGCAAATGTGGTGTTGCATGCTAGTCGAAACTCTATGTACACCATAAAGCTAGGTTCGACAAATATCGATTACTTCGATAAGATTGGCTTTCTATTTGTCAGCGGGACAAACCATGTATAATCCATAGGATGACTCATTTTGACTATGTCACGCAACCTATCACTACTAATGACAAAGTCATCCACTTATTCACGATCTCTCCATCGCGGCCACCACAGGACTGCCATGAATACAAGAAGCCACAAAGATATTTATTGAATGAGGTTGGGCATGGAGTGGTGGTAGGTTTTAGGGATGGGTTAAAATAAATTAATATAAGTGTTAGATGTGCTTTTTGGCTAGATTTCCAAAAGCGTTAGAATCAGGGATGACAGTGGGGCGGGTATTGGTGGAGGTCCGTCTCGTACCCCGCTCCAATGGGGCGGGTATGGAGGTAGTTTTGGTGGGGATGAGGCGGGTATGGGTATAAAT
>JAULKJ010000011.1:10352173-10376717 GCA_032355405.1 Rubia balearica | reverse complement strand
TTGTATTTCTTATGCTATGTAACCTAAACATTAGAATCATACTACAACCTTCCATGTTACCTACTTTTGATTACATTCCAATGTATTTACTCAATTTATTTAACTTTTTTCCTCATTTTGGTGGATTAAAGTATTCAAAAACTCGCTGAAAAAATTCTACAGAACTAATTACGTGTTACAAAATTTAGTATTAAAAAACTCCCTGAAAAATGATCACAAAACATTTTTTCAAAAACCTACTTTGAAATCGAATTTCGAAAATTCGACTTCAAAGTCGAAATTCAAAAATTCGACTTCAAAGTCGAGTTTCGAAAATTCGACTTCCAATGTCGAAATTTCAGATTTCGACTTTGAGGTCGAGTTTTCAAATTTCGACTTTGAAGTTGAATTTTCGAAACTCGACTATCCTACTTCAGGAAATTAAAAAAATATCAACATATTTCGGGGAATTAAACTCAAAAAATAATTAGTGTGGTAATTGATTCTTTCACAAAAGCTATGAAATTGGATCAAAATATATCGAAAAAACATGTAGTACAATCCTTCTATAACAGATCCGACATTACTGTTGAATAAACATAGCCATCACTACACCTGAAAGCTCGTATTTTTAACATTCCGAGGTCTCCACTTGAACAAAAAAAAATCCCTAAAAACAAGATGTGGCCACTTGAACAGTTCCACAAGTCTCCAGTAAAATCGTTGGATCTTATCGATCATCAACTTTTTTCTTATAGTTGTGCAAAAGCAATGCCTAGTTAGTGATACACTATACTGGCTATCTCGTGCAAAAAATTTCGAGAGAAATTTTATTCTTTTACATGCAAATGCTTACAATATACATTGAGACTGTCCGAAAGGCAACTGAATAATGCAGCCCCCATCCCACCAAAAAGATGCATGTTAATACAATGCTGGGACGAGCTTGAATAATTATCATTTCCTAAACATTGGGCACAGAAAGAATTCAGTTTTCATATCTCAGCTTTGCAGAACTGTGCAGCACAAGATCATAGCACAGAGATGGTGCAGCCAGAGGCGAGTAGTAACAGCAACTCCTTAAGATTTTGGATCTTGCTACCTTAATCATCAAGGTCTTGGACCCATGCCAGATCTGCCGGATTAAAAGGGTATTAAATGACTACGAATTACCTTGGACACCACTGACAATGGTTAAATAGCACGTTCCCAATATCACATACTTTAAAAAAGGAAAGAATGTGAGTGTTTCCATGAAGAGCAACATTTACTGCTTTAAAAATAAAAATACAAGTCTGACCGTCTGAGAGCAGAATATAGTTTGTATAACAGATGGCTATACAAGGGGCTCAAAGGGAAGTCTCTAATTTCTTTTTTAAGTATTATAAAAAAATCAGGAGCAGGGCAAACATTAAAATGTATGACTAAACCTGACATTTTCCTAAAGGATATACAGCCAAAGGCATCCCTCACAATTTTTCATTTGTACTCCCTTAAATGGTCCTTCAGAAACTTAACCTGGTAATTAAGTACTTCCCCACAAGAAGTACATTCTCCCGTGTCCTAAAATCTGTTCGAAATGTTTTACAATTAAAGAGCTAATTGTCTACTTGTTCCACATCTTTTCAGTTTAAACAAGACATGTCGACCAGTTTCAACATTATTCCTTGTATCTTTCTTGTTAGGATTCTTCGGCATAGGGAACTTCTGCAAGTAGCTCATTTTAATATACTTACAGAACATACAGCACCCTCCATTTAGATATAAGAGACTGAAGCAAAGGATAATATAATTTCCATCCTAATTTTATCACCCAAATACAAGTCAACAATAGAGGGAGAGAGGAAGAGAGAGGACCTTGAAGCACAGATTCAACAGCTGCATTTGGTATCAGCAACCCAACAATTCGTTGGTTATCCGATGTAGTTTCTATCCGCACAACTCTAATCCGTTTATGAATTTGTCGAGCCTAAAAAATTAGGTAATAGGGTTCATCAAATTCAACTCTGATGATAAATGAGAACGTCAACAGAAAACTGGGAAATTTTTAACCCCATCTTAAGCCTTGACAAGGAGCTCATCCTCTTAGACCGAAATTGTTTAGAGCCAACTTAGAGAGAGAATCATACAAGTAGGGCTAACAACACTAATCAAATAATTGACACCAGCCTGGGAGAAAGAGAATGATAACTGCATCTCAAGAGAATACCATATTGAAAATTTGAAGCTAAAAGCATGAAAATATCTAGACATGTAGCATGATTTCTTGTGCAATTTAATGTCTCGTAAATTATGGCATGGCACACAAATAACAAAAGTGAATAAAGCGCCAATATACCTGCTTGGAGAGAGCCTTCTCAATAGTTCCCCAAATGGGAAGAATGAGACCACCCAACACATTTACCTCCTGTAATCTTCTGCCAACTGTACAAAAGTTGCCCATCTTACAATTTGGTCCATGCATACACTGAACAAGTTTATAATAGCTGTTATAAGCATGAAGAAAAAGCAGAACATTAAAGAACACAATAACTCCCTGCATTACAGTTATCTTTTCTATCAAAAGCCATAGTTACTGCCAATGTTTTTCGTGACCTTGTAGTTCATTAAAGAACACAACCTTATTCGGAAAGCATGTCAACTACTGTGCTAACAAGATTTCGACTCCACCAGCTTGTAGTATCATTTTTTTTTATAATAAAAGCAATCACACTCATAATCTGACTCTTAGATTAAACATGTTCTCCTTCCTAAGTTTTGCATTGCTTGTATTTCATAATAAATTTTACTTGAAATGTATCATAACCATGCTTACAGAATTTAGACTCCCCCAGGTTATAGTTGTCTCAGTTAACATAACATTCCAATAACATCTACTAACAAAATAACAAAAAGTCTTGCCAAGGTTTACTGCCTAAGTTTTATTTTGCATGCATTCATAAGAAAAACTATAGCTATAATTGGAAAAACATGTCTATTACCATGCTTACAAGATTTAGACTCCTAGTTATCTAAATTAACAAAAACAACAAAGTGATACTAGATGACTAGCTTACGAAGTCTATAAAGAACCTTCTTTTGAAAAACTGCTGCAAATTCTTTACCTGCTTCGATGAAATATCATATTCATCCTCCCAACCAACACGAGCATTCTCTAAAGATGAAATCTTAGAGTACTTGTCTTTTAATTCTGCAACTGTCATTTCCCTGGACATTTACAGAACCAACCAAATAGAAACATGAAGAGATGCAATTAATGATATTGATCAAAGGCCAATACAACATTGAAGTAAGAACTACAAATTGAATAACAACTAGAGTCACCTCAAGGCTTCCCCAATAGCAGGACGGAAAATCTTGAACAAATTGGTGGAAGATCTAAAAACAAACACCGAGGCAATCAAATTTAGAAACAAATGGAAAGGTCAATATAATTGAAACCAGACCCTGCGAAGAAATAAACATATAAAAGAGGAGAGCAAAGAAGTTCCAACGACAGATCATACTGCACCAGATACTCATATATACCACTCTAGCCTAACTGGCACTATTCGATAACCAAAGCATCATATAAGGCAGCCAGTAGTACGACATAAACATGACCTCGCAGAAAAGTAAGAGATGAAACAAGGCTGAAGCTTGCCACGTAGTTTGTTGTGTGGGGAAAGTATCAGCCTTATTTTTTTTTTGAAAACAGGGCTGATGCTTTCTACAATCAACAAACTACTCCCTCCATCCCATAGAAATTGGCACAATTTCTATTTTTGTCCGTTCCACAGAAATTGGCACAATCCAATTCTTACCTAAAGTGGCAAAAATGAGCTTATACATTTACTATGTTATCCCTCAAGAGGTTGATTAAATCTAATAGTCAACTCTTCTATTACCAACATACCCTTCCTTTATTTCCCATCAACACTTCCACCTCATCTTGCATAAAAAATTGATCCAAAAGTAATTGTGCCAAGTTCTATGGTACGGAGGGAGTACTTGGAAAGGACCAATACCGGTCCACTGGTTTACTTATAGTCAACACTCCCGGACCTGGTCCTCCATACACTAATGGCCACTCCTCTTACATGTAGAGGGTCTCAGGTAACACAAATACCACAATCTTGATCCCATGCAGATCTTTTGTTATTTAAAATAAATAATTCATTTGTTTAACATAAATTAACTAAAATTAAGCTGATGTGAGCAGACTGGCGTGATTTTTTAAAAATTGTTGTTAGTATGGGAATATCATTTTGCAGGATTACTGATACATTCCTAGGTCCACATCAGATGAGCCACATACAGATATGCTTGTAGGAAACAACAAATACACAACTATCCTTCTAATGCATCTCAGGGCTTGATATTTCCAACCCTTTCCATCTTCGTTGGCTTACAATGAGATGCTCAACTTTCCCTTAGTATAGCTAAAGCTGCATCTGATTCCTTTGCACCACTGTCAGTTGTAAGAGTGGTGCTTTATCTACTGCAACAACCATCTCCCATGACTTATATTAGGGGCTATCTTGAGTAAATCGAACTCATAACTGGTTTTACTTTCCCACTAAAGAGCACAACGCATCACATCTCATCTGAAGTCTGAATCAAAAGAACTACAGACTTTCTGTAAGTATTCTCTGCCAAAACTAATTCAAACCAAGGTTGTCACCGATGGTTCCCGCAATGACGCTACCTTAGGAACAAGTATATAAAGAGCAGGCCATGCAAAGGTAAGGTTAGTGACCAGTAGGTCATTCCGAAAATAGCTTTTTATCAATATGCATGGGTAGGGCTGCCTAGAACAGCCTTTAGGTACTGGGAAAAGCCATATTTTAATTAGCAAACTTTTGATTCAAGCATCAGATCTTAGAATACTTTGTTTTAGTAAAATAAATAAAAAATTGTTTGCATTTGAATACAGATCAAATAGAGCATAGAATCTACTTCTATATATTACTTGTAGCTAATCCATATAAATTATTTCTAACACCGTTTATGGTTACTATATACTCTTTTCAATTTTCATCCTCTGTGCCTCTGTTTTCTTCACAAGTCAATTTTTCCTTAATTTCATAAAATAATGAGAAAGTAATGTTAAGTGCATGAAGGTTGGGAAACACAGAATGAAACTGGATTTGATCTGCGTATTATATAGGAAAAGATGTGATTTTGACTAGATACTGCTTTCTCCGAGGAAAATAGCAATGAATAATGGTCCCAGTTGGCAGAAATTGATGATGTAGCCATAAAAACGACCTATGCACATTACACAAAATTGAGATAGTAAAACATTATAGAATGGATCAAACATACCCATCAAGCGCTAATAAGAAGTGCCGTCTTCCCAACCATTCCCTCTTAGACTTGTAAAATCCAATATGACTTGATGCACCTCCATCCCCTTGCCTCTCCTCCAATAGTGCAGAGGCAGACTACAAATAAACAAGGTTACAATAAATCAAACTGAAACTGAGAAACATTACAAGATTGTTTCAGAAAAATAAAGAGTGAAAGACCACCTCCCAGGTGATACCACGATCCAATGTGAAAGTAAACAGTACTGTGGATGCCCCAGACATGCTATCAACGTGAACAGTCTGCAAGACCGAGGATATTAGGATGTGCTTCATGTGAAGTAATAAGAGGAACATGAAGAGGACAACCTTCGGGTTCTCTTCTAACTCCACTCTATTAGCTCTCATATCAACAATGCCAGAATCTAAGTGTCCCTCAGCACGTGCAGTTTGGATGAGGAGATCAAGGGTGCTAACAAATAACTCAAATAGCCTGTACTCATATAAAGTATCACAATCATAACTGCAAATAAGATGGAATTTATATCAAAACTTCACCAATCAATTATGCACCTATTTTGTATCTCTGGTGGAAGACCCAAAAGCCGGTTGAGAAATCGCCCAACATCATGCATATCTGAATCCACTATACGGCCAGAAATCTTCCCACCATCCTTTCCATTTCCTTAAAAAAGGGAAAATCAACAACATATTATCTAACACATTAAAGGTTCATCATTGCTGACAACAAGAAGAAAAACTAAGCCTTCCTCATTGCAAACCAAACATAATTGAGTTTTTACCGCAATTAGTTTGTTCAAGAGCTGACACTACGTAAACAATCTCTCTAGACCATAACTACTTGATTTCGTGAAAGCTAAAAAATAATTTGAGTGCTTCCCTAAAAACCTTTAATGCTCTCAGATACAGATTCGCTCAAAAAAGAAAACCCAATATTTTTTTTCTTTCTAGAAAGTCCCTGCTCTTACAGAAAGTTCTGATACAGCAATAAAGCTCTTCCTTACTTCGGAAGTAATATCACCTCAATGTGTCGTAATACTATCAATCTACAGCCAAAAGATTTCCCACGTCTTTACACATGCCTTGCCTTCTAGAGGTCTCAACTTCCCATCGATGCCCACAAAGAATACACATATTATATCATAAGACCGCATCCTCTGCTGTCCAGGTACCATACACCATTCCATTAGTCCAACAACTCCCCACCCACAATGGTTTCATATGAAAAACACTCTTAAGAAAACTCCTACTAAAAAGCCTTCAACATCACTTGCTTTCCAAACCCACCCCTGAAAGCCCAGAAATATTTCCCCATCACACCCTTCTAATAGGAATTCAGTCTGAAGGTTTGAATGCATCCACCTGTTAATATATTGAATGTAAACATAGTTTAATTATTTATTTCCTTCCCGTGGTGATCAAGACGGACAACTTATAACCACTTTAAACAATGACAAATATGCCGGCATTGGAATCCACCTATAATTGCAGAATGGTAAACCTTTCAAAAAAACCTACAGTTTCCCAATTTTTAACTGGCTATATTTTACAGAGTCTAAATATTGCCTTTCCTCTTCATCTAGACAACCGACACGACTAATGATGTATAACTTGTTGATTAATTCCTTAAACACCAACAGGAAGGCCAGTCCCACATGATGTTATTAGCTAAGTACTTAAACATACTCAAGCATCGAAAGATTGACACTCCCAGAAAAACTAGAGGATAATAATGGATATAACTTTTCTATGCCCATGAGATTCGGTACTGAATTTGATAGGAAAAAATTTACCCATTACAGAATCTCTTATTATTCCGACGGAAACAAGAGCAGCTTTCCCCTGCATTACAAAATCTTGTATAGTATCAGGCTTATCGGGTGAGCATCCTGGAGGAACAACAGGTAAACTGTCCTGAAAAGACATTTAATTGGAGTCCGTTCATGTTAGTTGCAATGGAAATTCCCACCCCCCACAAAAAACAAACTAAGAATATCCCAGAATACAGTGAGACATTTTGAAAAATGAATGTGCATGCCTGCTCCATTATTCCTCTGTACATCATCACCAGAGCTCTCTTTCCATAGGCACTATCATAGTTGTAAGCACTTAGAGAGGGTCCAGCCCTACACATTTGTTGCAGCATCAAGAATAACAGTTTGATATGCGTGTGTAGAGACACACGTGCACGGTAATATCTTTCAGAGGTTAACTTCACCACTTAACAAAAATAAGTCACTGCTAACCTGCGGTCTCCCTGAGTTAAAGCTCCAAGAGTTTCCAATCTCTTGGCAACAATGGATGCAAACCGCCGTTCACCTCCTAGATTTGTAAACAGCAGCCTAAATGGTGTAAAGAGAAGTTTGTTTTGAGTTTAAAAAAGAAAATGAGCAAGTAAAAATGAATAAGCCAGTTCAAAACTGAATACAAAAACAATATGCGTTCAATAAGTCATCTTATATGGATGCCTTGGAATGGACTATTTATATATTCTTTAAGTGACTTGAGAATATTGCATCACATATCATAAGACTTCACCACCATGAGTTCTTCTGAGGTTCAATGAGATATTGAAGAAGATTTCCGATTCAAACTTCACTGAAAAGCAACTGGATATTAACTATTTGATTTTTGCCTGTAACATCTATAATACCATACCATACCACTCCATTGCATTGCATTGCATTGCGGAGATAAAAGAAAATGTATAGATTCTCATTTTCAGTCCGATGCAACATTGGAGAGTAACTCGCATCGCGGGCACAATTTACTAGTATAGCTGTCCAAAGTAAATGGAAATAAAACATTCACTTGGCCTGTACACTAATTTAATACTAAAATGTTTTACAAGCCCTAGTCCAGACGCCAACTTGACTCATAAGATATACCATGAAACCCTTTACTAAAAAATGTTGCTGTTCAAGACAGATTTAGAGATGATTGGATGATTCCCGGTGAGTTTTTAATAGCCCATAAAGAATTCTAAGCACTCGAATATGTGACCACTACAATCACGATCCCAGTCTAATAAAGTCATCAACCTCGTTCTCCTGGTAGGCTGAACATAAATTGACCTTCAGGGAATGGTGGCTGGACATCACTCTCATTGCTCTCTATTTAATTGAGAGTATTCAGTGCTTCCATACTATATGTAGTTGATATATGATGCATACCTATACTCTGGAGCAGAAGCTTGGTTTGAACGGTGAGTTCTGCCAAATTGCTGAATTGCTCTGTCAGCACTCCATGGTAGTTCCAAAGTCACATGCACCCTCCTTTTCTGTCAACGAGAAGATTGACTAATTTATAAGCATATATAGACAATAGAACAAGCAATATCACAGAGAATATTTTTAACAATGATGTATGTTGATGTCCTCCTAAGGAGTAAATTTTTTTTTTGAATTTATGAGACAACCTGATTTAGAGCCCGTCTATCTGCTTGCAAAGAAACACCAGCGGACCCAGCTTCAGAGATGATAGCCACCAGCTTTTTTCCATCCATAAATAGCTGTTTCTCATGCATATTAACCATCTCCATTGTCACATCCTTACTGAGGTAGCAATACAGAATGAAGTCAGCCACGAAAAAAGAACAAAGAAAGAAAAAATAAAATTACATGAAAACAGCACTGACGTGTTCCGCGCCTGATAAGTTACACCTTTCCCGCCAGAAGCCCTGATGAGCATTCCACGTCTTCCTGTAATTTCAGCAACTAAATCAGGGCCACCGAGCTGCAGAAGATTTCATGGTCAGGGAAGTAATTTAAGTACAAAACTAAGGAACAGGAGTTGAAAACTTTACAGCTAACCTGATCAATAATATCATCTAATGGATTATTCGGGAGATCCAAGCAACGGATTATATCCAAAATCTTTAATTTACGCTCCAGGGCTCCTTCATATCTGAAATGATGCATGTTAACATACAAAGGAGCCTCCATTCCAAAAGAGCAGTCAAGTGCCCAGCAAATGTATAATTCCACACAAATCATAATAACTTGAGAAAAGTGCTTATATAACCCTACCTAGTTCACATAAGTGCCAATATAAACTTTTGATAATTGAAAGTACTAATATAACCCTATATAGTTTATGCAAGTGCAATTCTACCGATTCAGATAGTTTGAAGCCGGATTTAATTGAAAAGACAATTTTACCCCTCCTAAAAAATTAAGAAGAGAAAAAAGAATGAAAATACACTTATACCCTCCAAAACCCTAACTTATTCCTCTTTTCTTTCTTCTTCACCATTACGCACCATTCCTCTTTTCTTTTTGCTCAACAGAGGCGGCGCTCGGGTTTTCCGACAAATCCACTGGCGGAGATGACTCGAGGTGGCGCCGCCGGTTCCCAGACCCTAGACCTATGATGAGCGCGGCCTGAGTTGAATGAGATGAGCATGAGATGAGAGACTAACCGTTGAATCCGCAGGAGATCGACTGTACAAGCATGAGATGAGCGTGGCGGAGTTGAATCCGTCACTGGTAGAAGCTGGATTGTCGCGGAGGCACTCGAAGAAGACTAAAGGGGGAGCGACTGAGGCTCACCAACGTGGTTTCGGGGGTGGGGTGATGAAATCGAGGTCGCCGGTGATGAAATCGGGGGTGAGAATGATGAAATGGGGATCGCCGGTGATGAAATCTGGGGCGGGGTGATGAAATCTGGATTGCCGGTGATGAAATCAAGGGCGGGTGTGGTGGTGGTGATTAAATCTGGCTAGTGATGGTTGGTGGTGATGAACTCAGGGGTTGAAGGGGGTGGTGGTGGTGGGGCTGGATGGTGGCGGCGGGACTGGCTGGAGGGGTGGTGGTGGGGCTGGCTGGGTGGGGTGGTGGTGAGGCAGCGGCAAGCTAGTGGAGATGGTGGTGAGGCAGCGGCAAGGGTGGACCTAGCTAGGGGTATGGGGTAACCAGGTAAAAAAAAAATAGGGGGTATTAGTATTTGGTTACCCCATGTAAATTTTTTTTTTACCATTAATAATATATATTTTTTATATATTAATGGTTACCCCATTGAAAATTTTCTGAATTCGCCACTGGGCAGCGGCAAGCTGGTGGTGAGAGCAAAATGGTCCTAACACTTTTAGGTTTTAGGCCAAGGGGCATTTTAGTCATTTTATATATGGTCGACGCCAGAAATGATGTTTTAGGGTTATATTGGCACTTATGTCAACTAGTTAGTGTTGTTTTTGCACTAAAAACTATCTGAGGGTTATATTGGTAATTACTCAAGTAGGTAGGGTTATATTGGTATATATGCCTAATAACTTTTAAAATGGAGGTGACTGATACTACAAATTACTTAAGGATTTTGAAATCACTTTGCACATATAGATACCTTTTTCTTAATTCTGCAAGATAGACATGTCTTGCTTGCAGATACTCCTCCGTTTTTTCCTTGCATGATAGACAAGACCAATCACTCGGCACACTTTCCACAATTGCTGGTACTGTACATGCAGGATGCACGAGCTGGCCACAACAAGAACATTGTAACAACTTCTTCCTTTCCTGCATGAAAAATGACTATGCCAGTATAGTGCAAGTACAGGTAAACACATTATGATAACAGCTGATAAAAAAAACTGTACCTCCTCTAAATTGCAAATGTCACAGATTTGAAACTCATCATCTGATTCAGTAGATTCTTCTTCAGAATCTACTACAAGAGAGAGAGATAAATCACTAGGTAGAAAATTGCATATTAATGCTCAGAATGCAAGTTTAATGACTCAAATAGCGTACTTTCTGATTCATCATCACTTTCACCATCGCTCGCAGGTTGCCACTTCGCCACTTTCCTAACTCTCCCTCGAACAGAAACATCAGGAGTTGCCGAATGCCTCTTTCTCTGGAGCTCCTTGACACTTTCCTCTAAAAATCAATAGAGTGTCATAATACAAGCAGGTCAAAAATATCGTGCATAGAAGACAAGGACAAACAAGACCCTATAAACTTGCACCATTCTCCCTATTTAAAGCTGATACTCTCACCTGGGAGTGGTTCAGGTTTTTCAGGTAGAGGATAATTCTCTTCGACAAATTTTAGCAACAACTCACGAGGTCCAGATATAAAATCATCAAGTTCAGTACCCTGTTTCATTTGGGAAGAGCAGAATCAAGAATATCATGAAACCATCCAGCAGAGTGCCGAAAGAGCAAGAAACACTAAGACATTTGAGAGGCATTTCGAAAGTTCATAAAAACTCACGTATTTTGACACGGCTTCTTCGGTTCGAGCCTCTCCAGTACTCTGGAGGCCTATGACCACACATTTGTTATCCATCAATCCTTGCTTAGCAAGAGTGACCACAGCTGGCACCTTAGCTGACATACAGATATGCCTAAAGAAACGCTAGAAAAGCATGGAAAAAGACAAACTTGCACAGGTGTTCCTCTAATAAAAAAATACTCGTAGTTGAATGGAAGTAATTGCCCAGAAAGTTAAAATCAGGAAACCTGATGATTTGCCCAGTACAATCTCCATAGCTGACTTGTGTTAGGCTTTTCATTGCTGAGATATGCACTTGCTGACATCAACTCCACTCTCAACTCTGCCCAAAACTCTGCTGCTTTTTTATAAATTTCCTGTGGTGAATGTCGGATTTAGCACATTACAAAAAGAATAAAAGCGTCAACAAAAATATACTTTGGGAAAGTCATGGGATGCTAAAGAAATGAGAAAGTAAAGAATGTAACCTACTGTTTGAAATTCTATTACTTTTAATTCAGCTAGTCTAAAGGGATAACACATTGTACCATCATTTTTGCTCCTAACGGCACTTCAACAACTTCAAACTCAGCCCCTTTGTAGCTCAGCGTACGACAAACATACATACCCCTTAAAAGCCAACAATCTGGATCAAAACCATATTCCATGTGTAAAAAAAAAAATCTTTCATCTGCGAAAACTCAAATTCCAAACCTTGCTTTCATGTCCATTGCAACAAGTTCAAGTGCCCCAACTCCTCCTTTCTCCATAGAACCTAACAAAGACAAACCAAGACTTCAGTTTAAAACCACAGAAGCATAAACATAATTACAACCTGGGATCAAAGTCAAACAAAGAAGAGAGCACAAGAGAACAGCCACAGACTTGAAAAGGTCAATAGTCTAATGGTTAGAAGAAAAGGGTAGTAGAGTGCAGGTACCAGATGCCATTGTTTTTTAAAAATGAAACCAAAAAAATATAAAAAATAAGAATCATAGCATTCGAAAACTTATCACCAACTTTGACCATGACCCTTTTTTGGCTTAAGTTTTACAAGTATTTCCATGAGATAGATAAAGGTTGTAAGTCATTCAGGTAAGTTGTTTTCTAAAAAAATAAAGAACCAATGAAGTTACATAACTTGAGCCCACACCATAAGATAGCAAAGAATGGATGCCGATAAATCTGGATTTAATCATAGAATTCTTTAACTGGTTTGACATTTACAGCTATTTACATATATCTCATGAGTCAAAAAGGCATTGCATAGAGAACAGAATAAAGATATGGAACTAACTGTCCATTTTGGAAAGTGAAACCACACCTAAAAAATCACGGAAGTTAAGAAAAGAAGTTCCAACTCCCCAAAGACCAAGGCGAACCATATAACCCATATTGCGTGGTTCTGAAGCACCAGTTGCCGAACAATATATAACTCGAGATTGTGGAAGCCGGGCCTAAAATACAGTAATACAAGAAACCAGAGGTTATACAAGCCAAGGTAGGAGCTCATAGAAAAATGAACCAGAACCACAAACCGGTACATGAATGTATTAGGTACGAGGTAGCATACTTGCACATCATATTACAAGAATTTGTTGGATTTGTGAGTCACTTTCTTGATAATTGCTCCAGAAAGATCCATTCAAATATCTAGGGCACGTACTAAACATTACTTATTATTACCTAAAGTCAAAAGAAACAAAATTCGATATACAAAAGTTACCTTTTAATTTTCATAATAATCATGAAGTGTAAAGAAACCAGGAGAAACAGGGCTACTGTGCCAAATGGATTAAAAAAAGTGTTTGAGCGGTCACAAGTTTTATATCACTCTAATCCATTAAAAGTTAATAAGCAGTAGTTTGAAGGGAATTCCTGAGTGACAATGACATAAATCTCTGTATTCCATAAAAGGGACAATTAAGACTTTTAAAAAATCGCATTAAGACATATTTGAGAAGCCTTCTAATCCAACTAAGCACATGCTAGGAAAATCGCCTTATTCCACAAAAGAACCTATCTTCGAATCACAGGGCTTGGTTAACACATCAGCACTCCATTATACTTAGCTCCACACTTTTTGTGGAAACAGTGGGATCTGAAAGCAGTACATTTTAAAAGACTTAACAACAGGATATCATTATGTGTCAAAATGAAGATTTGATACATCCAAGTTACAAGAGAAACAATGTGGCTGTTGCCCTTCTATTCTGGTGTAAATTCGATCGTGAATGTTGGGCATAATACTCTCTCTGTCCCAAAGTTGCTTAGTTTCCTTTTGGTTCTTCCCAACCAAAGTGTTTTTTGTCAAATTAAATTTTTCAATCTCTGCACTCATTCTCCACCCCCTTATAATTTTTTTATATGATGTATTTAAATATAAATGAAGCTATGTGTCTCAATTGAGCACGGTGGTGTAGGATATGGCCATATAGCTAACCCACGTTGTGGGATAAAGGCTTAGTTGTCATTAGTGTAATTCTTATCTCTCTTACTCATCCTCACCCAACTTCCATTTATCTTATTTATTTTATTTCAGAATCTCCATGCTGAAGTCAACTAAGGAACTTTCGTCGGGAGGGAGTACATAACAGTGAAGGTAGTCATACCTTGCTTGAACCACATCGATATACAGGTGCATATTCATCAGTTCTGGGAAATTCTAAGACAGGGATAAAAAGTATGACTAGTAGCTTATATTTCAGGTGTTTTCGCCTAGTTATGAAACTATGACTATAAAGCCAATCTAGTACAAGTATAGGCAGTCATTTTAGTCATTCAGGTGAAAGAACAAACCTGGATCTCAAGAACAGCCTCCCCTGTCCTTGTTGGCTGCCCTCCAGCTTCCGGGACCAAATTTTTAGCTTTGTGACACTATGACAGTGAAAAGATGCCAGAAGATGAATCAAATCTCACATTTAAGTCCTGCCTTATTCACAACAACAGTCTAATATCTCCCTCATTATGCAACAGCTATAACGGTGAAACAAAAGCAACTTACTGCAGAGTTAAATGGATCAAATCTAGTCATATTTTGTTGACAGACATGGCCTCTTAAGGTTGATATAAAGTATTTTCTAATTCAAAAAGTTCTTTTCCAAGTCATTCTAGGTCCTTCTCTACCCGTTTCAATTCAAGTTAAGGATCCCGTATTTTTATCACTGTGCAACAACAATAACTAAGAAATTCGATGTATCCCTTTCAAACATTTAAGAAAGACATCATGCCAAAATGTTCAGGTTCAATTCTTCAGGATGGCATGGCATGAAATACCTCATCAAAGATGACAAGACCATCATACTCTGGTCCACACCATTGTGCAAGCTGTTGCAAGCGGGTTCGGCCTTTCTCAGAAGATGCAATGAGGCTGCTGTATGTCAAGAATACAACTCCTTCCCTAATGCCCACAGACTTTGAATCAAGCTTGGAGTAAGGCAGCTTGTTTAAAGCATGCACTACAAAAGTGGGGTATATAAAATAAGCTCGATTACTTAGTGAAGTAAGTCCAATTCATAGGGATATTAAGTGGGAATAAATTCATCTGAATTAGTTAGATGATATCAAGTACAATTGAACATCCATTACATCATTGAAGTGTAGAAGCAAATGCAATATCTCCGTGGATAAGAGAGATAATTTTGTCGATCATAACTTGAAGCAACAAACTTTCCACCATGTCTATGATTTGACATGTTTACAACCTCCTACCAAGAATTTGCTAGGCAATTATGTAAATGGTAAGTGCAACCTTATTAATTTGAACATCACCATTAAAAATGCCTACAACCTCACACTAAATATCTGCAGAGCCAAGCATTGGGCAGTGGTAAAAAATGTCAAATTTTACATTTCAAATATGTCCATAGTTGTTTCTTCTTCTTCCTTTTTTCTGATGGGTGATGTCTAATATGGCCTCATACAACAAAGGGTAGAACAGAGTTTTGGCCCTTATAACCATGCCGCCAAAACAAATGGAATTATGAGCTTAAGCTAGAGATGATGGCACATCTTTCTAAGCTCTAATTCCTCTAGCACAATATCAGGCCCTTGGTCCTAATAGAGTTCCTAAGGCCCACAAGTAACTCAAAGAAAGAGAATAGCCAGAAAGTTGTGCAATACACAGCCGCTTCCTACCTTCAATACAAGAAGCACCAACGTCATCTAAGTCGCGTCTTGCATCAAATTTCAAGTCTGAACCAACAGAAATCCACCTACAAAAATGTTTAGTGTCATTATAAAATAGCAAAGAGAAGCAAATCCAACACACATGACAAGGGCACAGAAGACTTACAGTGATTTACGCCTCCCGTGGTGCCAATTCTCCCATATTAATCCAGCTATTGTTCTCCCTTTCCCAACACCAGCACCATCTCCAACAAAAAACCCTGCCCTTGCACCACTTGGGAGGTGGTGAAGATGCCTCTGAAGTGGAAGCAATGCAATATTGGAAATGCAACATTGGAGATGATAGGAAATTAGGAATAGATTGAATGAGGAAACGAACCTGACTGGCATAAACTAAAGTCTCAATCTGCAAGCAAGAGAGGGTTTTGGAAGATTCCAAGTCATCCCTAATAGCAAGAGAGTAAGTAGGTTCAGGAGGCTGCACTGCAGATAAGGATGAGGTCTCCACAACAGGGTCTGGGTGAGGAGGACCAATTGATAGCTTTGGAGGGCGCTAGGGTTCACAAGAAAAAGGAAGCATTAAATAGAGTGTGAAATAAATATAGCCTATAGGAAGGAAGGAGGGAGGGGAGAACTACATAGTCAGTGAACGTTTCCCCGACGGTGCCACCTCCATCCTCTTCCCGCTCCACCTGAATTGCGACCTCGTTGACTTCTTCCTCGGGAGGGGGAGGGGGCGGGAGGGGAAAGTGAGGAGGAGTGGGGGGCAACAAGTGCCTAATCTTAGAGAGATCAACGGCAAGGTCGACGCCGCACTGGGGGCAGTTGAAGCGGGAGAGGCCATGGGGAACATTGAGTATGGCTTTGCAGTGAGCGCAGGGGAGCTGGATCTTGGTGGGATCAATGCCGTGGGCTGCACTGCGCTGTTGCAGAAGCTCCGGTGGCAGCATCTGCGGCAGGCTGCACTTGGGGCACACGAATTCGGTCAGACCACCGCCCACTGTCAGAATCATCTTGCAGCCCGCGCAACGCACTTGGCAACCGCCGCCTTCGCCGCCCTGCCCCTGCCCCTGTATAGCCGGAAGCGCTGGCAGCGATTGTGGCGGAGGCGACGGGATTGAGGGAGGCGGCCCCGACGGCGGCCCCATTTTCCAAAAGCTTGCTTTTTTGGTTAGATGGAGCAGTGCACATTACCATTAGGCAGACATCGGAGAGATGGCGTTGAGTGAATCACAGTTTCACAACCGTACGGAAATGATGGACATTTTCCCAATTCAATCGGGCCCAAATCTGCTACAGCCCGCTATCTCCTTTCTCTTTTCAAAACTTTCCACTCTCTTTTCTCTCTTGACGTAGTACGCTTTTTTCCAATTTAATCGCACACTTCAATTCGATTTGGTGCTAAATTTTTATTGCTTCCAATTTTAGTTTATTTCATTTCAGATCCAAAAGAAGCAGCAGCAACTTCACATTCAAGAGAGGGGATGAAGAAAATGTAATAAAAACATAAAAATAAAGTAGTGTGCCGTTTTCAGGGCTCAAGGTCCTCAGAATTCAGGATAGCTAAGGCTTCGACAAATCGGGCATCTTATACTGATTAATGGGCTCAATGCACCAATTGGTGTCGGTGCCCGATGGCTGTATTGCAGATATATGCAGGAGTCTTGTATGGTGATCGTATAGCGTCCTCCTATGCCCAATGCTCACATATGTGATGCCCGCAGCTCCAATCTGCCGGTATAAATTAGCCTGCACCCACAGTATACAACATTAGTCCTCTCATCACACATTCCCATGCATGCATCAAAATACACCCTACCTCATTTGCTTCATCTAAAGCACTTGTAGCCTCGTCCAATAAAGCCAAGTTCGGCTTTGCCAGCAAAAGCCGTGCAAACGCAAGCCTTTGCTGCTCCCCCAGTGACAGCATGCTAGACCATTCATTCATAGAATCTAAACCATCACACCGTGACACCAGATATCCAAGGCGAACATCCTCCAGCGCTCGTGTTAAATCTTCCGTGCTCGGCTTTTTATTCAGAACATCCTCCATGCTTGGGACTTGATTCAGGAAGGATAGTGAATCTGCAGAGCCAGTCAAATATTAGCCACTTACCCCTAGGACACTACATAAGGGTCCACAACATTGCATTCCTGTGTTCACTCGATTTCTACCACATGCCTCCGTAAATATTCTACACAAAGCATTTGTAAGACGAGGTACCTTCTATTTCAGCATCACCTAAAGTAGAAGCTGGATCTTCCGTCCAAGTAGGATAAAGCAATTGTTGACGAAGAGTTCCTAGCACCATATACGGTCTTTGGGGTAGGAAGAATACGTTTCTAGAGCTTCTGCTGCTAAGCCTTTCCAGCTTTCCTTCCCCTTCAAGTGGAGCAGCTGCTACATCACAAGTCCCGTCTTCATTAGTAGATGGGGAAGCATCTCTTGCATCTCTGGTGTAGAATGATATTTCTCCATCTCCATAATTCCAAAGTCCTGCAATAGCTCTCAACAAAGAAGTTTTTCCACTTCCACTTGGTCCTGTAATCTGTTTTAGAGAGCACTGCATCATTGACTATGAAAACATAATTTTCAAGGAATAGCTTATGAATGAAGTGGATATAATAGAACCAAACCAGCAAATGATCGGTCTCATATATATCGAGAGACAAGTCTCTTATCAGCGTTGTTCCACTAGTTGGGGTCTGCAGGGTCAAATGCTCAATGACGAGTAATTTTACATGCTTGTCCAGGGATAAAGATCCATTATTTTCCAGCTCAGCATTAGACCCCATCTTGTGAAAATGAAGTTGAATACTACCCGTAGATCCATAGTCACTTTTGACATTCTGGCCATCCAATACGTCATCAAATTCACCTGCCCAGATGAAATCAAACTGAATTTGTCAACCATTCAATGAAGCCTGAGCTAACAAAAACTTTCAAGGGTGCAATAAAAACTGGGTTAAAATAAATCAAATTCGCAGACTCTAATTCAACTTCCAGAGGAAAAACAAAGGACATTAATCGCAAAAACTTTCCCTGCATCTATTTGAGATGATTGACACGGACATAAACAGAAATTTCACAGGTCCTAGCCACTCTTCAAGGGTAAAGCAGGAAAGTATAACTTTTCAGGTTTACTCGAGTCTTTCCTCAGAATTCATATATTAGTGGGAAGACTTATTATGCGATGCATGGAATCTGAATGCTGTCTTGTCTTATATAGGCAGATCATGGTAGAAAATTCGAAGCCAGAAACAAGAATAGCCTTCTGATAAACATGCAGGTAAAGAGAACAGGATCAGTTAATTGGTTAAATAATTTTGGACAGAGTTCTTCCCATTCCTCCATATGTGGGGGATTAGAAAGAGACGCCCCAAAAAGTAAAAACAATATAATTCAGCAAGAGAAGATAGGTTACCTAATCGATTGATGATGGCTGAAAAAGCACTGATAGCTTGAAATTGATAAACAATGAGGGAGAAGTCTCCAAGAATATGATTAAAAGCTGATACAGATTGATTGATGACCCCAAACTCAATTTTGCCAGAGAAATACATAGGCGCAACAACTGCAACAGGGAGAACCTGGATAAGATAGCGATACCCATTGGTGAAGAACTCCAAATTCCTTGAAGATATCAATAGTTTCTGCAAAATACATTAAACAAAATCATAAGGACGTGGTGTTGGATTTTCTGCAAAATACATTAAACAAAATCATAAGGACGTGGTGTTGGATGGCAGTGATAACCAGAGAATTCAAAAAATAATCAAAGAGAAGGAAACAAAGCAACATTGCAAAGAATATCTTAACCAGTCGCTCAATTGTCTTAGGCTTTTGTTTTGATAGTTAAAAATGACAACCAAAAATTTTCCATTCGACTTCCCCCTCCAAATAGACTGTGGGGGGGACATCAAGCCATGACATCAAGAGTGGATTCCACTTATCAAAATTTCGAAACCTTTGGGTAATTGATAGTTGATTCACACAAGATATTTAGGGGGAGCTTTGAAGTGAGGTATGGTGTAGGAAAGGAAAACAAAGGAAATAGCATTGCTTACAGTTAGATTGTCAAAAGCAGCAGTGAATCGCCGCATTAAGAGGTGCATCTCATTTTGCTCACCACCATAGAATGCAATGGATTCAGCATTTTCTCGAATGCGTACAAGCCCATAACGAAAATCGGCCTCTTTTTTCTCTTGGAGGAAGTTCAAGGTGACCAAGCCCTGAAATGAAAAGCGTAAAGGGCAGGTGGGAAAGGAGGTGAGAATGAGAAGGTTACCTTTCCCAAAAAGATGCTTATGGCCGTCCCTGAGAGGGAGTAGAGTAGGAGGACGACAAAGAGTGGGGGATAGATGCCGTAGAGGATGTTGCTGAAGGAAATCAAGTCGACGGCAGCGTTGAAGAGGATCAGGGAAAAAGAGAGAGCAGTTGCGGTGAAGGAATTGACGTCATCAACGATGCGCTGATCTGGATTGTCAATGATTGACTGAGACTGTATTTTGTAAAAAGCCTGGTTGTTGAGATAGCGTTGCATGTAGTGGGTAGTCATCCAGGACCTCCATCGCAGAGCAAGGGTATCTCTGGCATAGTCTCGCAGCACAAAGACCTGGAGAGTAACAGTGGTTTGTGAGTCGCGAGATGTGAGCGAGTGCTGTGGGAAAAGTGGCGACGGAAATACCTAGGAAAGCGGAGCAATGTGCTCACCGGAATTCCGCCGGCGAAGCCAGCGAGGTAGAATAAGAGCTGCTTGGTGAACTCCTCCTGGTCCTTATCTACATGGAATGATGGGATGATGAGGAATTGAAAGAGGAAGGATGCTCAAGTAACGAGCGCATTGAATAGGGAGGGGGTTAACTGGCAAGGGCGTTGTAGAAGTCGCGGCCGAGGAAATTGAAACCGACGCTGATACCGGTGGTTCCTAGAGTGAGGAGGAAGACGGCGAGCAGTCGCAGTCTGGCCTGCACTTTGTCCTCCGAGGAATACCAGTAGGGGGCAGCAACTTTCCACAACCTGCTGCCCAGGCTCTTCTCCTTTTCCTCCTGTTAAATTCAAATTTTCAGATCACAATTCAATCCACAATCCCATCCAAGCAGCCATTGCTGAAAAACAAAGAACCTGATCGGGCGGAGGCGCTGCAAGTACGGAATCGGGGGCGGCTTGCGGCAATCTCAAACTCTTGAACCTCTTCCTCATCACGGCCGATGGAGGAGTAACAGGGATCAGGGAATACAGTGATTGCTTCTTCTCCCAACTGCAATGCACTGGAACCGGTAACACCAAACCCACGCCCACACTCATTGCCTTGTCTACTTTCTTCAATCAAACATGCTTCAGTCGAATCATTTGCCCAAATTTGTGCAACTGTCTTCCCCCGCTCATTTTCTTGTGAGGTCCTAATTTTTCAAGTTGCTTGTTATCCATTTCTCGATTCATCACCCCTCACGTGTAATTACCATTGCCCATTCACTCTTACTTTTTTAAAAAAATAAAAAAAATTACACTATATTATATCAAAATTTGCCCAAATATTTGAATGCATACTATATGATAATTATTGTGGTGCAAATAGATGTGAACGCCTTGAGAACACATTCTTCTAAATTGCAAAGAATTATGAGATTCATTAGTAAGAGATATTCTTGCCCATCAAAACGTCTACGGAGATTAAAATTAATGGTTTGACTATACCTAAGTCGTACAACTTAACGTTTTTGTTTTGTGTAGGGGTTAAGAGTATTAAATAAGGACCAAACGTAACGATGACAATAATTTATGGGTAACATAAATTGTTTGCCCCTATATGCTCACCGAAACGTGTAAAGCTTGGATATCGACCTTTGAACCCGTAACGATCTTCCATTTCAGGTGTGGCTTAAGTAACTCTGCTCCCCCGTAGAATTCCCTTCCAGCCCAGGAGTCTTCTTGTCTAGGCCTGGTGTCTAAGAACCCCTGTCTTTTGCAGTATTTGGCAGTGACAAATTTCGTGGAAAGTGATTCCTTACTTGTTAACATGGACCAAGCTTGGTTTGCCAGGAAGGCTTGGTTCATCACCAGTGTGGATCATATTCCTAGGCCTCCCATCCATTTTTATGCGTACATCTTTTGCCAATACTTCCAATGTATTCCTCTACCTTCTGGGTCACTGACCCATCTAAATTTTGTCATATATTTATCTACCTCTTTTGTCGTTGTCTTAGGGATTCTGAAGGCACCTAGGGTGCATTGGGCTAGGGATGTTAGCACATGTTTGCAGAGTATTACTCTTCCCATTACTGACAGTTCGCTCTTCCTCCATGTTGTTGTCTTGGCTACGATCTTCCTCACGAGCGATTTGAACAGCTTAACCCTTGAACCTTCGAAGTTAAGGTTGTGCCACAGGTAGTTTCATAAGAGTATTTCTGGTTTGATATTGAAAGTTTGGCTGATTATTTTGGATGTATATGTGTCGGCATTAGGGCTAACCATGAAGGATGATTTGTCAAAATTCATCTGCTGCCCCGAGTATGTAACATAAATATTGTGCCCATTTGCTAGGTTCTTAATACATTCTGCACTCACTTCAAGAAATAAGATACATCCATTCGTGAACATACGAATTGACACTCGTGGGACTATATTTCCTCCATGTATCCCTTTACACACCCTTTGAAATGGCTGTGATGCAAGCATCGACGAGAGTGCCTCCTGGCAAAGAATAAATAGGAATGGTGATAACGGGTATCCCTTTATGAGTCCCTTGTTTGGTGTGAATTCCGATGATAGTTCCCCATTGAACTTTATGGCATAGGACACAGTAGTTACGCACTCCTTAATCTAGCTCACCCACACCGCGTAAAACCCCATCCAGATCATGACCCTTCCATTTGCTCCTCTCAATTATCCACCTGGCAATAATCGTTAATTCTGTAGGAGTAAATTTGACCCTAATACCTGCCCTTTTCATCACCTTACTTGAGCACTCCCAGTCTGTACTGCATCCTTGTTGAGATCCGTTTCCACCATTGGTTTCCCCCTTGTGTGGGTCCATTCTTCCCCGACATTCCCACTTCTTCTTAACATACAAAATGGAACAAAATACAAAAATAATCCTATATTTTTGTGAATGTGTCAAAACACTCCCGAGTTCCTCAAAAGTGCTGAAAGAACCTTAACAACCCTAAGCATTCATTGAATGTTACCATTACGTACACTTAATGCCAAAACTAATGCTAAAATCACTAGGTCATTCCGGCCCTTTCACGAGTCCAGGGTCATTTTTGCACTTTTAAAAAAATTGGATTGTTTCGACACTTCCATAAAAAATGTATGGTCATTTCCGCACATTTCTCTACAAACTGTAAATCCACTTACTCCATCTGTCCCACTCTAAATAGCTTTTTATTTTTTCACGATTTTCAATGAGCATATTTGACAGTAAATATCTCTATTTACATATAATAATGCCGCACAAAAAATCAATATTTAGAAAATACATTTAAGACAAATATAACAACATCTCACATTATAGAATTATTTATTATTTATATATTAATTTATGTTTAGGGTAAAAGTTTGCAAAATTTGACTTTTAAAAAGTAAATAAACAATTTAGATTTGCACGAAGATAGTAGGTCTTTCTTCAAAACCCCTACAATTCACGTATTTTGACTTTTTTCACTCATGTTTGGAGTGGATACGGTGTGTCTCTTGGGAATTATGATATATATAGTTAATAAAGCACATGTTCATTTGACATGAATATGGTATTAACCCTTCTTCTATTGGCTCTATAAATTAGCAGCGAATGTTACGTTCATTTGACATTAATATGGTTTTAACCCTCCTTCCATCACCTCTATAAATTAGCCTTAGTTAGTATATAACGAATACTCTAAAAATAGTTCTACAAGTGTTCTAGGTGAACAGAGTTGACACTTTAACTGACTATTCAATAGTTAAATTCATGTAGATACATCCAGGTGTCGGATTCATTGTGCGATAATCTGGTAATTATATTTATGCATTATATATCATAGCTTTTATTATATAATATTAAAGTGAATAGTTACAGTGATATCATATCCTATATGATGTACACGTGCTTATATGATTTATGCATAATTATAACTTTATATTTGAGTGTTCATGTTTATAAAGCATGTGATTTTAACCTGGATCGTCTTTCAAAAGATAGACTCAGATAACACATTCCCTTCATCTCAGAGAAATTGACACAATTGCTTTTGGATCGATATTTTATACATGATGAAGTTAAAGTGTTGATGAGAAATAAATGAGGGGTATTTTGTTAATGGAAGAGTTAGACTTATAGATTTAATAACTTTTTGAGGGATAATATCGTAAATGTATAAACTCATTTTTTGTCACCTTAGGTAAGAATTAAATTGTGTTAATTTATGTGGGAATGACGAAAATAGAAATGTGCCAATTTATCCGGGACCGAGGAGTAGTAAATATTTAGTTTATAAGGGGACAAAAGAGTATACTCCCTATGCTCATTAGTGTTTGACACACTTTTTTACTTGTTTTCTTAAGACATGTTTGACCATTAATAACTTTTGCTACATATATTAATATCATGTACAATGAAGTTTTAATATTTGGAAAGTATGTGCTACGAATAATCCACCGATACCTCACATGATAATATTACTACTTATATATTAAATAAAATTTATGGTCAAATGTGTTTTGAGAAAATTGACTAAAAATTGTGTGAAACACTAATAAACAATGAGAGTAGTAGTATTTAAAGAAAGAAAAGGATTTTGGGTGATGAAAGCGGCATCTGGGCAGGTTAAGCGCACGACGGAGGTGCCCCAGCCCCCACGGGTGGAAGTGTTAAACTTAGAAGCAGTAAGTTAATGAGTAGAGCTAATCATTTTGGCAGCCCGACCTCACGATTG
>JAULKJ010000011.1:10320421-10332573 GCA_032355405.1 Rubia balearica | reverse complement strand
ATCTTCCCACAAAAACATAACAAAAGAGGTGTTAAATGCCTCAGAAAATACATGCTTTTGATGTCTCATCACTGTGACCCTGTGACTACAACAAAAAGGACGTCGTTCCTTTTCCTTTTTTCCTTTTTTCACACCACTTTCCTCTTTGACTTTACCTTTTTTGTTGCTTGTATCTCGCCTGCAGCACACATCAGGCTCAAAGAATCCCACTCAACACCAGAATCCCAGTAAAACATCAACTTCAACTCAAGATTACCCACTTTCATTGCAATAACTAAAATAAATTCAACTTCAAAATGAATTGATTCAAGGCCAGAAGAAACTCGTCTGAGTATTTTCTTCAAAAACAATATCAAAGCTCACATACATTCATGGTTCACGTCAAACTTTGTTTTCTAATTTGGATCGAGGAATCGTACATTCATCCAGCAGAACCCATACTTTATTACCCTGCAAATGCCTTTGGCCACTCCAATCTGAAAATTTTGTTAATGGTCGAACGGCACAGAATATTTATAATAAAAAAAAATTGTTGCATTTGGGCTGATGAACTTCCAAGGCTTGATGAACTTGATGGTTACTGGATTTTCGTTGATGATTGGGGCGGGGTTATTTGTCTTCTTCGATTTCGTGAGGTCGCCGGGAAATATAAAGAATTCTGCGACACCGTTGAACGCCAGTGGAGCTGGAATTGATTGCTGGAGCAGAAAAAGGAAAAGATAAAGTCATAGCCAAGAAAGGGGGGAAAGTAATATCAAACGGCAGCATCGTTTCTTATGTGGTCACAGGATGCTTTGGTCACAGAGGATCCGGACTGGATATTCATATCTCGTGCGATGCAATTTGCTGTCCTTGGTTTCAACTGCATTGATGGTCGAGGAATTTTGCCATTGGTAGAAAGAGGGGGGAAAACAGGATTGCCTTCTTTACATGGAACAACATACGAAACCGTCATGTAACATTGAATCAGTTGATTTGGTCACTGCACTCTCAGCAAAACGTTAGAAAGGTACTCTCCCTCTGGATATGCCGGATCAATGGGATGGTCACACGCTGCCCCTGCCTGGCGAACAACTGTAATTTTCTTTCCAGCCTTTGTTGCAGCACCCTGAAGAACTCGAAGAAAGGTCCCACTCTGGGTCATGGCTCCAGAACATGAGCAAGTCATAAGCAAACCATTCTTCTTTGTTAGCTGCATAGCCAAAGTATTCAAATTTCGATACATTCCAGATGCATTTTGCAGAACCTGCATGAGTTAGACTACAATCAGCACACTGCATCAGTTACTACAATCAGTTCCATATGTATGAATCCTCTGGCCATGCTCAGTTCCATATTAAGAATGGAAAATCATACCGGGCATGTCAAATTACCTTCCTACGAGGTGCCAACTTCGGGGGATCCAAGATCACTATATCCCAGGAATCACCTCTGGATAACGCAGCCTTCATAAATTCTGTTGCATCTTGCTTGAGAAATGATATCCTCCAGGGATCCATGCCATTTAGATTTATGTTTTTGTTCGCAAGTTCCAGTGCAGGCAAGGATGTATCAACACCTTCCACACACACAAAAAAGGGTAATGATCAGCACACTAATTCAAATCCAAATAGACCTGAACACCAAAACTTTTGGAGGGAGAAGAGCACCAGTGACAATCCGAGCACCACCATGAGCTGCATTCAGAGAAAAACCTCCAGTATAGCAACATATGTCAAGGATGTCTTTCCCCTCAGAAATTGCTGACAAGAACTGACGGCTTTCGCGCTGATCTGCATAAAAGCCCGTCTTTTGTCCATCCAAGGATATTAAATAAGATACTCCATTCTCTAAAACCTACCAAACATAATTAATATCAGCAAATAATTCTAATGTAAAATACTTGATCAAATAAATATTGAAATAAAGTGCAGGGAGTAGAGTTTACCTTGACCTTCTCAGGAATTACAGCAGGACCTCCTTCGGTTGAATCTGTTATGTCTAATCCTTCTTCCTTCAAAATCTCTACTGATGACCGCCAACTTATGTGGTTAACTTTAGTTAAATTACTGATGCAGGCCTTTATCTGTTCCTTGTACTTCTCAACCCAAGCAGCCGAAGAAGCTACAACAGCTAGATCTCCAAAAATATCTACAATAAGGCCTGACAATCTGTTGAAATGAGGAGAAAACTAGAATGCTTTTCTACCTGCCACATGCAGGAAATGTAAGTCTGCAAATGAATGGTATCCAAAAGTGTAGCAACCAGTACCTATCCCCTTCGCTGTTGACAAGACGGTAGGCATTTGTATGAGCTGATGGAAGCAGTAAGCTCCTTCTCAACTGCATAGCAGCATCAATTCTCGTCTCAAGTAGTCTCTCCACGTTCAATGCACAAGAGGGATCCCTGCCTTATCTTAGCAATATCAGTAAGGACAAAAACAGAAGCCTCCAGAATCAAGAAACGATGGCGATGATACCTTGATGCTTCTTCCTCCAGCTGCATGAGGCGGACGCAAAACATGGAAACGGAGTTATAGAATCCCCAAGCAATCGGTTTCTGGGTCCCATCAGCTACCAGGACAGCATCCCCAGTCTTTGGAGGGGGCCTGCCAACTATTCTATCAACAGCACCAGCATATACCATAGGACTACCATCTCGAAATAGTTGAGTTTTCCCCTTTTTCAGGACCACGGTAGCCACTCCTAGAAGACCAGATTTTTTATCCCAAAAGAAGATCAGATTAAGAGAGCAAAACCTAGGACAAAGAACCACTTTTACGAATATTTACATAATGGCATGAGAGATCCCTTGAAATTAGGGTAACGTTACAAACACAAGGTAAAGATTGAATTTTTAACTCTCTCTCACTCGGCAGAGAAAACAACAATCTTGATCCCATTTTGAGAAAGTATGGCATAAAAATTCGGGCGTAACAGCATAGAAGTGGAGTGAGGTGTAAAGCAAAAAGAGAGAACCTTTAGAGGAGTTGGAAGCGATATCTAGAAGGGTGGTGGTAACGGCGGCAGAAGGAGGCGAGAGGGATCTCTGCGCCATGAGGCGGCCGGCAGCTGATAGCGTTACCATTTGGAATTCGAAACTGAAACCAAATGTTAATAGAGAAATAATTTATTGGAAGTGAAAGCACTAGAATTTTGCTGGCCCACTAAAATTATCTTGTCTGGCTTTGTCAAATTTCAAGTAGCATCCAGACTCCCATGATTCCTTCACTGATTCATCTCGGGATTACATATACTGCACCTGGATTTCTCCAAACAAACAAATTCGACTTTTGTTCCTTCTTCCTCCTCTCAAGAACGTAAGACATGATATCAACTGTACAAAACCTCTGTTTCCCCTTTCCTCTCAAGAACCAAAACACAACATCATCATCATGGAGATCATCGTCTGCTTCTTCGGGTAATTGCACTCTGCTCCTTATGTTTCCTACGCTCTGAATTTTAAATAAAAATGCAAACTTTTTTTCCCCTTTTTCTCGCATGATCGGCTCAAGCTTTATTAAGAAGCATTAGTATACGACCCAGCAATTCCTCTGTTCTGGTATGTTCCCTTTCATTTGTACATATATGGGGGATCAACATCAACGGAACATGATGAGCCGGTGATTTCTGTTTTCATAAACGGTTTCTTTCTGTGTAGTTGTATGAGGAGGCTAAGGCGAGAATTAGGAAACTGTTTGATCATGTTGATGTTTCGGTTTCTTCCTACGACACGGCGTGGCTGGCTATGGTCCCTCGTCCTCACTCTTTGGGGAATCCTCTTTTTCCCAAGTGCATTGATTGGTTAGTGGATAATCAGCTTCAAGACGGCTCTTGGAGTCTCCCTCACCACAACCCATTGTTGCTTAAAGATGTTTTATCCTCCACACTTGCTTCTGTTCTTGCTCTCAACAAATGGGGAGTAGCTGATGAACAAGTTCACAAGGGTATTTTCTCACATTTTAACCACTCTTTTAATCATGCACTGCACTGGTTTGATTCGAGTTGTTTCTTTCAGGGGTTCGTTTCATTCAGCTGAATTTCTCTTCAGCATCTGATGACCATCAGCTTTCGCCTATTGGTTTTGACATCATATTCCCAGGCATGCTTGAATGTGCTGTAGATTTTGATTTAAATCTTCATCTGGACGATAACACACTGACTGATTTATGTCGTAAAAGAGACCTTGAGCTTAGGAGGTATGTTTCTACCAGCAAGTACCTACAAATGTTCTAATGCTATGCATCTATGTCACCTAGTAACATAATTTAGTAACAGGGTTCCTGTACCTTGTCCACCATATCATAGAGTAGAGCTCATACTAGATGGATACAATGAGAAAAAAAACAGGTGCTATCTAATTATGCCTCTCAAGGTCTTGAATATGATAATGGCTGAGAAATTGTCTCAAGAACTTATATGTAGACCCCTGAGAAATCTCCTGATCTTCCTTCCTTCATTTTTCCTTTCGGTGTTAGTAGATGCTATCAGTGCAACTCAAGGGACAGCGAAGAGTATCTAGCTTATATATCAGAAGGGTTGGTAAAGTTACAGAACTGGGATATGGCTATGAAGTTTCAGAGGAAGAACGGATCATTGTGCAATTCACCTTCCGCTACAGCGGCTGCTTTCATGCATGTCCAAAATCCTGACTGCCTCCACTACCTACACTCAGTTGTGGAGAAGTTTGGGCCTGCAGGTTGATTTTTGTGCATGTATTCCATGTTCTTGCGTTAATAGGAGTAGTGCTTTTGACTAATTTTACCCTGTTCAGTTCCAGCTGTTTACCCTCTTGAACTTCATGCTCGCCTCTGCTTGGTTGACAGCCTTGAGAGACTGGGTATTTCCCGGCATTTTAGGGATGAAGTTGAGAATGTGCTGGGTCATACATACAGGTTATTATCTAATCTTACATGCTTGAGTTTGGAACTAGTATCTTTCATTGGCTTAATTTTGTTATGATCATTCTGCAACCCTTTCCCCCAAAACAATGGTGAAGATGCTGGCAACAAGGGGATGACGAGATTTTTGCAGAAGCATCAACCTGTGCAATAGCATTTCAGCTGTTGCGTAAGCATGGATATGATATATCTTCCGGTAACTACTCCAAGATGATAAAAAATAGTTGTCAATTTTTATTGACGTAACTGGTTTCTGAGTGTTTGTCATGTAGATCCATTAACCAAATTTGTACCCCACGATGGTTTGGTGAATTCTTTTGGCGGATATTGGAGGGATACACATGCGATGCTGGAACTATACCGTTCATCGGAGCTCATTATAGACCAAACTGAATCAGCTCTAGAAAAACTGCACCTTTGGTCAAAAAACATCTTGAAAGACCAAAATTACCATGATTTTAAGAAGTGCAATAGTCAAGTTCACAGTGAGGTACTGATGATTGTATCCGTTGTGCCATTTAGAAACTTATTAGAAGCTTTGAGTCCCTCATCTGTCGTATTTGCAACCACAATTTCTAGTTATTCATTGCAGGTGGAGAACATTCTCAAACTGCCATCATATGCAAGCTTACAGCGGGTCACGAGCAGAAAAAGCATAGAACATTATGACTTGGACAATACAAGAATTCTTAAAACTTCGTACCGGTACTACTTTCCAGGCTCTTGTTTAAAATGTGCATATACTTCTATCTGCTCTACTTATAAAATTCTTTAAACCATTTTATCTACAATCCTCCAGGTCGTCTAATTTTAGTAATAAAGATATTCTGAGCCTGGCTGTTCAAGATTTTAATGACTGCCAAATCTATCACCGCGAAGAACTGAAACAGCTAGAAAGGTATGATACTTGAGTAATTTAGAATTAATGTTGCAGAAACATTGTCTGAGTCATATTATGTCATTCAGTGAGTATCATGTTACTTATTGCAATGTTTAGGTGGGTTGCGGAGAACAGATTGGACCAACTGAAGTTTGCTAGGCAGAAGTCTGCATACTGTTACTTTTCTGCTGCTGGAACCATTTTCTCACCCGAACTAACTGATGCCCGTATGTCGTGGGCTAAGAATGGTGTACTCACTACTGTGGTTGACGACTTTTTTGACATTGGTGGATCCATAGAAGAACTAAGGGATTTGATCAGGATGGTTGAAAAGTTTGTCTTCTTGATCCCTAGCATGTAATGATGTAATAGTCGAGTTTATTCTCAACTAATAAGGTTTACTATAGGTGGGATGTGGAAGTTAGCAGTGATTGCTGCTCAGAGCCTGTATCGATCATATATTCAGCTCTACGCAGTACTATAATTGAAATCGGAAATAAGGCATTCAAATGGCAAGGGCGTGATGTAACAAGCCACATAGTTGAGATTGTGAGATTCTTGCTACCTTTATCTTTGGATTTGGCTTTCCATAGGTGTATATTTCCTCCTCTTCTTCCAGATATATAACTGGTGAGTCATTGATTCGTTTGTTGCAGTGGTTAGATTTACTTAGATCCATGTTGATAGAAGCTGAATGGGCTAGGAGAACATCAGTTCCAACGATGGATGAATATATGGCAAATGCTTACGTCTCATTTGCCTTGGGACCAATCATCCTTCCTACACTCTATCTTGTCGGCCCTAAGCTGTCCGAGGAAGTTGCTAAGGGTGCGGAAATGCACTTACTTTTGAAACTCGTAAGCACCTCTGGGCGGATTCTGAATGATATCCAGGGTTTTGAGGTAGATGCCGTCATATAACATGTTTTGGAAAACTAAAACTGACCTCTTCTTACATTCACTCGTGTATGTTCATGCTCATTGACATCACAGAGGGAATCGAAGGACGGGAAACTAAGCGCATTGTCCCTACGCCTGATTGAAGGTAGTGATGGCATTACTGAAGCTGCTGCTGTTGCTGAGATGAAGGGTTTTGTCGTAAGTCAAAGAAAAGAGCTCTTGAGTTTAGTATTGCAAGGAAAGGGAAGCGCGGTTCCAAGAGGCTGCAAGGATTTGTTTTGGAATATGAGCAAAGTGCTAAATCAATTTTACATTAAAGATGATGGATTCACATCACAGGAGCTTATTGAGCTTGTGAAATCCATCATTCATGAACCACTGCCGGCAACCAACAAATATTGACACCATGTTCTAGGTAGTAAACTTAAGACTGATTCATGTAGCAAATCCACGACATAAATTGTCTTCCATATACCTTGTTTTTATACCATTTCAATGAACGTATGACTAATGCTGATGCATTGATAATACAAAAAACATGGTTTCATATGACTAGTCGAAGACCTCCCAATGTCAATATTAGACTTGTAACAATGTCTCAGACTATCCCACTTCAAAATGATTTCTTTTCATAAGACACCAAGCCATGAATTCCACCTTCAACTTGTGCTGCTCCAGTCCGAACCTGAAAGGAAGTATAGAATGCAAGTCAGGATTCCATACAATCAGAAGAAAATAAAAGCACGTAAAAGAAAAGTTGGGCAAACAAACCTCAAGCCTCAATATGTTAGATCTCAACAGTTCATGAGCAGAAGGAAGCGATGATGCACCGAGATCCTGCAAACCCTGCTTCACGGCTTGCATTGTATAAGGTATAAATTTCAGAGCTGAACCTTTGTCTGCAACTGCTCCTACTACACCCTGGGCTATCTTCATTTTAGCTGTATCACCCAAGTATCTCGCGTCACTGCCCTTTGTCATTGCTTCCAAGGATCCCATGCCTCTATACTTCTTGACACGAATCCCACCCTATCATCCAAAAGAAATAAGAATGTCAAGTCTTCTGGTTTTATGCCAACAAAATCAACGCAACATTTCATTTAAATGTATCATCTACACTAACCCGAGAAAAAGCTAAAAGGCAACAACATCAGCCAAGTTCTATACAAAAACAAGCTAAAGTGTACAAATCTAAACATGAAATCAAGCACTTCAGCATATAGAGTGTAGAGGCAATAACTTTCTGATAAAAAGGTTAAGACTGGACTGGACAAGAAAGAAAGAACAAAAAACACATAATTTCTGTCAGCGAAAAAAGATAGACATAACACTTGAATTTGGCAACCCAAGGAACTTGAGACCATCAAACAACTATTCATTTCTCTTTTAACAACCCAAAGTGCAACTAGCCAAGGAACCAAATTTGTATCCCAGGGAAAAGGCTAAAAGGCAACAGGCAGCAGCATAAGATAACCTCTAGAAGTAAAAGACAAGCCAAAGCATACAACTTTAAACATGAAATGAAACTCAAGCGCTTGAGCTCAGAAACTAAATGACCATAGTTCTAAATATTGTATCAACACAAGAAGTGGATATGGACACAGTAGAGCAGCCACAAAAAGTGCACCTGGTTATGATACGTCCCGGGAGCCTCACTGCTTCCTGCAAGGAAGCTACCCATCATCACGGTTGAAGCACCAAGAACCAAAGCCTTAACTATGTGGCCGGAGTTGGAAATGCCACCATCTGCAATGACAGGGATACCACTTTGCTCCGCAATAGATGACACCTTATAAACAGCAGTTGCCTGAAACAAAACTCACCCACACAAAACATTAAGTTATAAACTTTAACCAAAAATCACTTGTACAAAACAATAAAAATAAAAACTTCAACCAGAAATGAAGGAAAAGGGAGTGTGGTTTCACCTGTCCCCGGCCAACAGCGCAGACCTCCTGAGTGGTGCAGATGGAACCAGAGCCCATACCAACCCTGAGGCCATCGACACCGGTCTTAATCAAGTTCTGAGCTTGGTACATTGTGACCACATTTCCACCAACAACATCCAGATCAGGGTAAGTCCTCTTGGCATGCTTGATCATATCCAGCTGGTAAATGGAGTTCCCCTGAGAACTGTCCACCACAACCACATTAACACCCGCCTTCACCAGCTGCTCGAGCCTCCCCTTGTCGGTCTCCCTCGTACCAATCGAAGCTCCGACAAGAAACTTGCCGTCCGGGCCCACTGAAGGAGGCAGCCCCATTTTCGGGAAATCTTTCAAAATCCGGTTCGCCTGAGCACCTGACACGACATTCACCACCTCGTAGTCTTCCTCCTGGTCGTTATCGGTGGCAACCAATGGCACGAATTCGAGGCTTTCCGCCGCCAGAAAGGCGGCCACGTCCTCGAGGCTGGCGCCGTTAGGCAAGGTCTTAATCGGGCCGCCGGGGAACTTCTTCATGTAATCGGAAACGCGCAGGAGCTCCTTTTCAGCGGTGGAGAGCGCGTCCCAGGTAGAGCGGGAGACGAGTCCGAGGAGCTTGGACTGGGCGGTGCCGGACTGGGAGACGAAAACGCAGGGGGCGGAGGCGAATTGGTCGGCGGAGACGATGGTGTCGGAGGGGGCGGCGAAGAGGAGGTCGGCGGTGAAGGGGATGCGGTGGGACTTGGCGGCGCGGAGGAGGGAGGCCTGGTGGGAAGGGGTGTTGTTAGAGTGGATGATTCCGATGGCGCCGAGGGAGGCCATGGCGGCGGCCATGGAGGACTCGGTGACGGTGTCCATGGGGGAGGAGACGCAGGGGAGGGAGAGGGTGAGGTTGCGGGAGAGGGTGGTGGTGAGAGAGACGGCGTCGGTAGGGAAGTCGATGTAGTGGGGGAGGAAGATGACGTCATCGTAGGTGTAGGAGTAGCCCTGTGAGAACAGCCTGGTGGCCGGGAAGCCGTCGTCGATGCCGTTCATGGTGGCGGCAACGGGAGAAAGAAGAGGAGTTGAGTGGGGGTTTTGGGGTTTGGGAGGGAATAATATAAAGCTTGAAACGGCAACACTGCTGCTCATAAAGCATATCATCCCATGTATTACTCAAAACTCTGTCCTTTTCTGATTTTGGAGTAATTAATTATTCTTTCATACTTGGAATATTCAGTAGCTACTAATTAATAATAGTAATTGAGTGGATTTTGATTCAACCCGAAAATTGATTTAACCCGAGAGATTTCAACCCGAATCTAAGCCGACACGACCGAACTTCAACCCGAAACCTGATTATAACCCAAAAATATTGACCCGACAAGAACCCGACACGACCAGACTCAACCCGATCTTAACCCGTACACGATTCAACCCGGCTCACAATCAGCCTGGACACTATTCAACCCGATAAATCAACCATATAACCTGACATGTAATTAACTCAAAATACTTTTGACTTTAGTAATTGACCCAATTTGTAAAAAAAAAAACTCTCTAGAATGTCTTTTTTTAGTGAAAAAAAAATAGCACAATGTTATCAATTAATCATTGAAAAAATTATTGGATGAAGAAGAAAATGAATATCTATAACTCAAAGTTTAATTTGTAAAAACTATCGCCTAATTTAATTGTTTTTAAAAATGTATGATACTAATAAATATTTTTTTATCATAAACTGTGATATTATAGTTATCACCATTGCATGCATACGTATTCTATAATTTCTATAGCATATGAAACATTTTGAAAATTTGATTGTAATATTGTAATAATTAAACTAAAAATATATGTTTATTTATATAATAATATTTAAATTTACATGTGTGCAAAGCACAAGTATTAGGTAGATGGTGGACTGAAATTCACATGGTGGACTGAAAATTAGAACAAAATATAAGTGACGAAAAATGAAATGCTAGATAAAAGTATTGCTTAATTAAAAAGTATCAATATCTAACTGTATGAATGAGATAGAAGTTTGTACAAATTGTTTTACACAAAATTTAACCAAGGGATGACTCTTTTCCGTAGGTTGTGTTGAAGCAGCATCCATTTTAATCCAAGTAGAATACTTTCCCTTGATATTTTCAAAACTGTTGAAAGAGGTTCCCCTCTCAAAAGTGTGGAATAAAACAAGCAATTATCTCCATGTAGCCTTGGAAAATAGATCTTGTTCCCCGTTCTTCTGATCTTGGCCATTTCCATGTAACAACATTTGTGGCTGCATTATATTTTCACAAGTATAAATAATCACAAATTGCAGTAATTAAATACTTCACAACCATTTTTGGCTGCATTTTTTTAAAAAACACGATACATTCTACCATGTGGTTTGACACTGACAAACACAACAACAAAATGTAAATGCCGACAAGGCTTTGAACACAATAGAAGTCCCATATAAATGTAAGGCCATCACAGCAGCATATAAATATAAGACCAGCCAAGCCATCACAAAATGTTCATGTATTACATTATTTCTAGCACACAAAATGTTCCAAATCACAAAATAAGGCATGACTCTTATCAAATCAAAAGATTGTTTATTTAAGGTATTCAGGTGCCAATATAAATATAGCAAGGAAATGTAAACTTACGTGATTTTCATGTATAAGCATAAAATAAAGTGAACTATTTATGCTCTGCTTTTTTACATGAATTACTGAAATAATACTCCCTCTGTCTCATCCATATCTGCACACTTTTTATTCAACTTTCTCAGAACATATTTGACCATAAATTTCAACGAGTATACAGCCACAAACATCTTCACATGAGATATCTTTGGATTCACTGTATCATGTAGTTTTTAAATATCAAAATTTAAGACATTATTAATAAACGCAACTAAAGTTATCGGTGGTCAAACATGACTTGAGAAAGTTGACCAAAAGTGTGCAGATATGCCTGAGACAGAGGGAGTAGATCAGTTTATTAGATAAACTTTCATGTACTCAAGTATGACATGTATATTTCCAGTACAGGTATATTTCCAGTACTCAAGTATGCTCTCTAGTTTGAACAATAAATGTTTGTGAACTATTTATGCTCTGCTTTTTCACCCAATTTCATCTGACAAAATATATTAAAAATACAATAAAATTACCTATAAATCAACCGAAATTTCAGATCTGAAGGTGGTGGAGGAAGGCGGCGAGCTGGCAGCAAGCTGACAAAGGGCAGAGTATTAACGCCGACAGAGGGCGGAGTATTAAGCGGACAGAGCGGAACCCGAGCAGAGTATTAAGCGGAACCCGAGCAGAGCACTCAGCGGAACCCGAGCAGAGTTTAAAACGGAACCCGAGCAGAGTACTCAGCGGAACCGAGCAGAGTATTAAGCAAAACCCGAGCAGAGTACTCAGCGGAACCCGAGCAGAGTATTAAGCGGAACCCGAGCAGAGTACTCCGCGGAGAGGACAGATGGATAAAGGCACAGAGGGAGAGCAGAGTATTGAAGATGATAAAGGCACAGAGGGATAGCAGAGTATTGAAGATGATAAAGGCACAGCCGAGTAAGGGATCAG
>JAULKJ010000011.1:10299491-10314704 GCA_032355405.1 Rubia balearica | reverse complement strand
GGAGTTGGAGTGGTGGGACAAGAGGCAGCAACCAGGTCGAGAACAGAGGCAGCTGGCTTGAAGGAGTGAGGAAAATTAAAAGCCAGGTTGTCGACTTTGTGCTCGTAGATTTTGCCCTTTCTGTCCAATTTATATCTGGAAGTGGCCTGAAACTCCCCCCTGGCTTCCCATGGAACCCGGGGAACGCCGCGGAGGTTCCACCTGATGAGGATGAGGTTCTCGGAAGGCTGACAAACCCTTAGTATTTCAACAGAGATATCCTTGAACAACATTCTGCCATGGAACCTGAGTGCCCAGAAGATGAGCTTGTACTGCTCCTTTCCGCTGAATGTGTTGAGCGGGTCCACGAATACTATATCATCCCTGCCAGCGCCCAACAGTCACATAAAAATTAGCACTTGTCGGAAGTAGAGTAGAGAGTTATAATAATGTAAGAGTACCTGTAGATGTGGTAATTAAGATCCTGGGAGAAGAGAAGGGGGAGGTCGTGGCGGAGGGTTCGGACAGCCAATCCGACGTTGACGAAGAAGTCATCCCTGTGGTCGTGGTGGGGGGATGGAGAAGTAGTTGCAGGGGTGAGAAGAGGCGGTTGCAGAGAGAGTGATGATGGTAAGTAAGAAGGGTTGTTAGGAAGGACAAGGGGTGGGCATGGCTTATGATAGACACCCCTGTCCTTGGACTGGTGTAGCACTGGTGTTGGATGGAGAAGATTGGGGAGTGTGTAAGCCATGGTTACCGACCTCTTATGTTATTGCATCATCAATCTGTGGAACTGACGGGGAGGATAGAGTGTTATGCGGAAGAGAAGTGGGAATGTGCGAGACCAGTTTTTGAGTGATTCTTATTCGGCCCATCATCAGTTACGTGGCACATGCGTATTTGGCAGTTGCATTTCGATTCAATTTCCTTAATATTTTGATCCACCTCAAATGTTGTCCTAATCTTGGTTTGGTCCTAATCGACTTCATACGCCAGGTCTCTCTAGTCAATATGAATAGCAGCTCCTGAATTCCGAGGGGAAAAATGGGGCAGATTGATTTCAAACCTAACAGCAAAATAGATCAAAACCAAAAGTATGCTGGAGTTGGAGATGCAAGGCTCAGGAATCAATTTAACATCAACAAGTTGTTCATACAACTTTCATAGTTTGATGGTATATTAAATTTGCTCATCACTGCCAAACCTCCGCCTCCACCAAAACAAAAAATTACATTTTTTAAAAACAAAAAGTAACAATCAGAGACTGGGGAGAAAAGACCTCAGACAAAAAAAGAGGTTGTACATCGGCCGATGATGATCAAAGGGGAATTCAGTCTGTTAAAACATGAACACCCTCTGAATCAGCACCGTTATCAGATGGTACGGACAATTCTAACATCACCGATCTCATCTCCCCCATCACACAAAAAACATAGTAACAAAGAAATCTCAGAAAAACATTACAAATCTGTAATCCTGCAGACTCTGCTCCGGTGGCGGCTCCCTCCATTCGTTCATCTCCTCATCCTTTATTTATAATACACCAAAACCCTACCACCTCACTCTGGGCTTTACATGAGGAAAAGAAAGGCCCATTCTCCTCTGCGGGCTACAAACAACCAAAAGATTCATGGGGGCAGAACTGGCTTTTCACTCCTAGTTTCACCTGACCTGACCTAACTGATTTTCCCGCGCTTTCCAACCTCTACCTCTTTAACTCACGTTAGTAGCTGGGATCATAAATACAAGAATCAGACCATCATGTAACAGAATAGCAGCTAGCTTCATTTCCCTCCTTAAAATGTTAGATGCCAAATTCCAATCCAATACATTCTAATTCATACCAAACCTCAAAACACATTCTAATTCATACCTGGAATCTTAAATTTTATTTGAACCAAGAAAACACCAATGGATTATTATTATTTACAAAAACAAGAGCGGAATCAGACCTTGCAGCTCTTGTTGTGCTCCGGTGCATGAGTGAACTCGAAGTCGATATGAACAAATGCTCTCTCAACTTCCGGCAGTTGCTCCAGCTTCTCTTGCAGCGTTTCTCCGATGTTGTGAGCCTGTCCTAACGGCATGTCCTCCGCCAGCACAATGTCCACCTCCACGAAGTAATGCGACCCGAACGTGTACGCTCTCACCGTGTCTATATGGCTGATCTCCTGGTCATGGTTCCATATCAGATAAGTGAGTTTCGCCAGGAACTCTGGCGGCGCTGTTCTTCCGATGAGAGACCATACGTTCTCAATCACGGTCCGTGCCCAGGTGTTCATGGTGTAGAGTGCAATGAGTATAGCCCCCGTAGGATCAATCCACCAGTAGTATCGAACAGCTAGAACCGCGGTGATTAGTCCAACCGAGTTGGTGATCACATCGAAGAAATGATCTTGTGCGTAGGCTCTCACTATTTGGTTTTCGAATCTTCTGCAGTAGAGCATCAGCACAAACTTCACCCCCGTCACGCTCACCATTATCCCGATCATCCACTTCTCCTTCTCGCGATCCAACTCAGGCTTAGACTGCAACCCAATCCACATTAGTAATGGCCACAAATACTTTATATTGAAAATGTCTCATAAATATACATCTGATGCGAGACAACAATTTTAAGGAAAATAACAACCTAAAACCAATGGGAATGTGGAAATCCCTACCTTAGAAACGAGCTCCCTCAAAGACTCAAGTAGTATCTGTAGTCCTAGAGTTGCCATGACTGATGCAAACACAATAATGCCCTGAAAATCAGTGTTGAAATACGATGTTAGCAGTCAAAGGTGTTTCTGTGAAAGTATGCATCAGGCGAGTGTGAGTTACCACAGGCTGCATCCTTTTCTTGCCAATGGGGTAGTGGTAGTGGTTAGGGTTCTTCATGGCATTGGAAGTGAACCAGAGAATGAAGCCGGAAAGAAGGTCGAGGAATGAGTCGAGAGTGGATGCGATCACAGCCAAAGACCTGCTCGCGATGGACGCGTATACTTTGGCCGCGAAAAGAAGCAGATTAGCCGCATTGGACACATGAATAGCCATCCTCTCGCTCCTCGCTAGCTGCTTCAGTTCGTCCTCGCTCAGACTCGCGCCCAGAAAACCGGCCTCGTGTATGCTCTCCATCTCGTTGAATCCCTGGAGCAGCCTTTCCTGCTTCTTGTAATACTCCGCGATTTTCCCCTGCTTCTCTGTTCAAAGACCGAATTCCCATTCATTGATCTTTATAATCGAAACTAAGGAGTTGACAGAAATGGTAAAGCGGTTACTCTCAGGGCAGAGGCGGCGGAGATGGCTGCGATGTGAGGGTTCGGAGGGAGACGGCAAATGGAACTCGTTGATGTTGAGTCTCCAGGAGGAGGAGGTTGATGGGGGAGGCGGAGAGAGCAGTTCTCTTCTGGAGCTTTCCATGGGATCATCGTGAGGAGATCGCGGGAGAGGGCTGCTGCCACGGCTCTTCATGCTTGTTTGTAATGCGTGACGAAAAGCAGAGAAGAAGATGAATTAGCAGTTATAGTTTCGGTGAGAGAGAGAGAGACAACATTTTAAAGTAACTGCTGCTTCTCAAATCATGCCTCCCTTGCTTTTAACCGCACCGCTCCTCGAAATTATAATCATATTTAGACCGCAATTACTTTTATCATTAATTAATGCTCACAGCCCCTCCCCTGCAACTTTAATCAGCACTAATTCACACTCACTTTAATCCTCCTCAGTGCATCTTGACGCATCCTGCTTTGGCCCAATATGACCACCCACTTGGGCTTTATATACATCACCTGCTCCCATTACTGGCTCTAAATCTCATGCATCCGTTCTAAAACCGTCACACTTTTCATTTTAATGATGCTCACATATCATTCTTATTCACTCTCCTCACTCAACTTTCTTTAGACATTATCTAGCAATATAAATCAATGTCAATTTCAGGAAAACGAGAGCGACAAATCTCCACTTCCAATTGTTTTTACTTTTGCATCACTGCATTATCTCTTTGCACTCTCTTTTCTAAAACCTAACTCTCCAATCTATACACTAGTTCACAAACTCATACTACACTTCTAAACACATGGAATATTGCCCGCGGACCACATACTACATCCGTCTTCAAACTACACTCTTTTATTTTGTATTAAAAAAGCAAGCAAGTTTCTTTCCAAAAAAAACCACCACAGTGGAGGAAGGTTCTTCAAATCAATGCACCCATTTTAAATGTTGTCTTCTGCTTGCTTTTGGAGTTATACGTTCTGAAGCCCAATTTTGATAATCTTGGCCCAAGTAGTGACCCAAATTAAAGGGATATTTAGCCCACTATTATGAACATAATGATTGACGAGAGAGAGAGAATTTGGGGGAGGGAAAAAAGAAGTGGTGTGCTAGCACTAGCAGGGAGGATTGTGCTCATCAATCAATCAATCAATCAACCAACCAATCAACCAGTCACTCTTTCTTGTCTTGGCAAATCTGAGCTTCAATTTCAGCTGAAAATCCGGCCAGTTTCCGATTTCGCAGAGTGTGTTCGCTCCGCCGTTGCTAGGGTTTCTCAGTACCTGCTCAAGATGGTTAGTGCCGATTTCCGTCTTATTATTCCTTCAATTTTGTATCTTTTCGTCGAATTCAGCTCCTAATTTGGTAAATATCCATACTTTTTACAGAACAAGTTGGGCAGAGGTCACCGCGACAAGGTGCAGCAGTTCGTCGCCATTACCGGGGCCAGGTCTGCACTTAGCTCCTTTCTTTTTAGCGCCTGCTTTGTTAATGATTGATCCCTTAGATCTAAATTTATAGTACATTGTTTACTGCTTACACTGTGCACTTTTTTCTCGGGTAAATACAGTGAAAAAATTGCAATCCACTCCTTGAAGACCAGTGATTGGCATCTTGAAGGGGCTTTCGATGTCTTCTACAGTCAACCCCAGATTAAATCGTATACTGATACCAGGCAATTGGAAGCTATTTACAGCAAATATCGAGGTTTTCAGCTTTTGCCTTCTGCCTGCTTTGACGATATTGTACCTGACTACCTGCACGGAGAATTCGAATGCCCACTTTGATATGTTAAAAAAACCCATGTTTTTTCTTTGTATACTCTATCTGTGTAGCCATGTACAATTTGGACTTTTGAGTTGTCATCATTGCAAAGGTTGCCTAATCTTGTGATGTTTATTTGATTTGCAGATCAATATGCTGACATGATTATGGCTGATGGAATCACTCTTCTATGCACTGATCTTCAGGTATAAAAACAGTGATCCTCAATTTCGCCCTAGCATTTTCCCCCATATATTTGCCTTACAGATTTTTACTGTATCTGCATTTTCTCAGTTCTTATTGATTTTCTTGAGTTGTAACAAATGAACTCTTCGTGTAATTGCAGGTTGATCCTCAGGATATTGTTATGGTAAGTAACTAAGTATTCAAATACATTTGCTTATCAAAGTGGTTTTTTGATATTGTTCAACTTTTCAACCATTCCAAAATATACACTACATTAAAGCCTAGAATGAAGTTGTGTGGGAGTGTTCTAATGAGGTTTGTTAAAATGACCCCCTCCCTCCTTTAGGCATTGTAGGAATTTAGAACTATGTTAATTCTGAAGCAATGGAAAAGAATAGTCCCTGCTAGATGAACTGGGTATTTCTGCTAATGTAGAAGGTTAATAAAACTTGGTATGTTGATGGTTGGGATTTTCCAAAGACTTAAATTTGTGTAGTGTGCCGACTGTCAAAAACCAATACTTTATATATTAAATGGACTTTTGAAATTCCACTTTTTCTGTGTATGTTTTCTTGTTTTATCTTGATGGACATTATTAAAACATATAACCCTCGTGTGTTTTCAGTTCCTCTTTTTTGTTTCCTTTCATGTATTTCGAAATAGGGCTTTGTATAAAAAATAAAAATTCAATTTAAGCTGACTTGGCATCAATGGTCACGCAGTTGGTTCTTTCCTGGCACATGAAAGCTGCTACCATGTGTGAGTTCACAAAGCAGGAGTTCATTGGCGGATTGCAGTCTCTGGGGTGTGTTTACATTACCTGGTCTTTAGCTTTTTATCTTCTATTTCCATTTCACTAATACTTCTAACTTCTCTTGCAGGGTAGATTCACTGGAGAAATTGAGAGAAAAGTTACCGTTTATGCGTTCTGAACTGAAAGACGAACGTAGGTGGTCAAAAATGAAATCTCAACTTTTTATGAATTATCAGTAGCTCAGTAGCTCTCGCATTATATATTGTTGTTATGTCCTCCACGTCATTGGTGGTACATGGAATTGTTGGTTTTTGAACAAAGTTGCTCTGAGTAAAGTTATTTCCTACTTTGAATTCTTTTTATGCGACTTTCTATTGACTTGTGTAGTTTATGTTTTCCAGAAAAGTTCCGTGAGATCTATGACTTTGCTTTTAGCTGGGCTAAAGAAAAGGTACTTCTTCAAGTTGGTTGGAAATTCTTGGTTGCTAAAGAAATGAAAAGTCAAAAACATTTCTTGTATCTTTTCAGTCTAAAATTGCTTTGATTGACAATATACCCTAAACAAGATGATTGAATATATATATATAGAGAGAGAGAGAGAGGGGCTGGTCTATATATATATATATATATATACACACTTCTCTCAGCTCATAGTTTATCTGCTGCAGGGTCAGAAGTCTTTGGCATTAGATACAGCTATAGGGATGTGGCAGTTGCTTTTTGCTGAAAAGCACTGGCCTTTGGTTGATCATTGGTGCCAGTTCTTGCAGGTACTTCTGCACATCTCAGTATTTGATAGGATATGTAATTTACTATGCTATATGGTCAATCAGTTTGCTCACTCACTCTTTGTTTGCTACCATTTGACTCAGGCTCGGCACAATAAAGCAATCTCCAGGGACACCTGGGCTCAACTTTTGGAGTTTGCAAAGGTAAATAGTATTTGAAATTGTTTGAAATAATGTGAGCCTGCAATGAATCAATGTGAACTGTATATTTGTGATATAGGATTTCTTCTTGATTGACTTCTTTTTCATATTTGCTTAATGCAGACTGTGGATCCTGTGCTTACAAACTATGATGCTGATGGTGCCTGGCCTTATCTCATAGATGAATTTGTAGAGTACTTGATTGAAAATGGCATAATTCAGAAGGGTCAGTTTAGTAATGATTGGAACCTGAAGTGTTGATAAATTATCCTTTATGCTTGAGGTACTAAATGTGATGGTGCCCCATGGCCACGCTTATTGTTGTCTTGTAATCAATTTATAGAACGGGAGTTTTTGAAAGTCATATGATTATGACTGTTCATCAAACATTGTTAAGCAACAGTACTTTGCCCAGCAGTCGGTGCTTTCTTTTGTTTTAGCCTCCTAGAAGTATATGTAATGGAAATTAGTCTGCACATGAATTGGTTTGGCCTGTTTGGGCAGTGTATTAGTTCTTCCGAGATGCTATTCATTAGGGTAGGCAGTGGCAACATTTGCATTTGGTTATTGATGATATTCTACTGCTGCAATTTGAAAGAAAAGTAAGATTTAACACAATTTCGCATTCTTAGGATTTCTTCTCTTTTTTTTTTTTGAAGATTTCTTAGATTCCGATGCAATGGTGTTTGAGTTTAGTGGGTGATAAATTTCCAGCAAAATCCACGCTTCCTATATTTCTCCTTGCCTAGGTTAGGAATAATCAAAGGATTCAAAAGACTCCTCCCTTATGTGCAATTACAATGTAAAGGCAAAAGAAAAGTAAGATTTCAGCCTGGAAAATCAATCTGAAACTACACAGCTACAAAAAAAATTCTACAAAAAGCTAGTACAAGACAGAAATAATCACTAAAACACAACACACTACACTTAAAGCTCATAATACCTCTATAGCCAGACCGGAACATAAAACACATTACAGTGACAACACAGAAAAAATGGCCAAGGGAAACAAGGTCTTGGTTGAAGGGCACACTGCTGTTCTAACATTAGGTTGCCGTTTGTTATCTTCTGCTCATTCAGTGATCAAAAAAACCTGGACCAGCGAGTGAGAGAAGTTCCTTTCCAGCATCCTTGCCCATGGAAATCATGTCTTCTGAAGCATATGTACCTTTCCTAGAGGTTTCAAGAACTGGAAATAGAGGAAGTAAAACTGATATAAAATGTTTAACTTGAAAAGAAAATAGTAATGGAAATCACAATGTTTCTCTTATTTTATGAGAGTAAGAATTAGAGTCGACCTTTTTTTCCATCCGGGGAAGCCACCAATCCTCTAAAATAGCAGTTACCATCCTCGTCTCGGCATGCATATCCAGCAATTGGAGTGCGACAGGAGCCATCAAGTGTCTCCAGAAAAGCCCTTTCGCATGCAACAGCCAATCTTGTCTCCTCGTGGTTCAGCGAGGCTAAGTATTTGGCCTGCATTTCACAAAACATTGTCAGAAAAACAGCTGCAGTTTAAAAAAAAAACTTCTACCATTTAGAAAGGCCAAGTAAAATAGAAGGAAATTGCAACTACCATCTTGTCATCATCACTTCTACATGCAATGCCAATGGCCCCCTGAGCAACGGCTGGAAGCATATCATCGATTGAAAGAATTGAAGTTACATTTTCTGTCATACTCAGACGTTTTAAGCCGGCTAATGCCAGCAAAGTTGCTTGCACAACTCCGTCATTTAGTTTCTTCAACCTTGTCTGAACATTCCCTCGAAAATTTTCAAGCACCTGTACAAGGAAAACAGTAAACAACAACAAAGATATGTAGAGATAGTCATATACAGACGGAGGGCAAGAGGAGAAGTTAAATACATCAAAACTAAAAATCCAATAAGCCAATCCATCCTCACTATTGATAAACACAATGGAGTGCAAGCAAATTTAAGTCTCAACCAAAAAATCTAATGCTAGTGCCAGAGACAGGCAAACAAATGAAACTTCTTTCAAATTTAACATGTTAAAAGTATGAATCAAAATGATATAGGTGCACAGGTACAAACACAATCTAGAAAATTAGCATAAAACATGCAACCAGGAATAAAGCATACAGCTTTGTCTCATCTAATCGCCAAAATTGCAAGTATCTGCTAGTAAACCTTCATCCTCACAAACCATACTCACCTCAAGATGTGGGTAACGATGAAGCATCTGTGATTTCCTCCTGAGTGATGCAGTACCAATGACAGCTCCAGGCGGAAGATCCGCCAGGGACGTTGCAGTGAGAGAAATAAACGCATCACGCACATCTTCACGGGGTAGATTGCAAGGCAGGATGGTCTTCTCCGGAATATAAGTAGGAACATCCTTCATGGAGTGGACAGCAATATCAATGTCGGCATTAAGAAGCGCCTCGTCAATCTCCTTGGTGAAGAGACCCTTGCCGCCAATGTCAGCTAGTGGCTGGGTCAAAATCTTGTCGCCGGTAGTCTTGATGATGACAATCTGAATAGCCCCCTCCTCAGCAAGGTCAGGATGAGAAGTTATAAGCTTCTCCCGCGTCTCATAAGCCTGCGCGAGAGCCAGGGGACTGTCCTACACAATCAAGATTCCAATCATTGAACTTTTCCAGAATTATACCTATACAATAAGTAAGCAAGAACAGTTCAAACACGCAATTCACATCCACCTATAGCATTTCCCATCAAAATTTGAACTTCATCTTTCATGCACAAATTGGAGGGAATTTAAAGACACCCCACCAAAATTCAAACATAAAATCTGAAAACTACCACTATAAATCTCAGTCCAAAAATTCATAACCTGAAATGAATCCCAAAGTATGGAAAGGTATGTACCTCCCGCGGGTTCCAATTCGGATGACGGCAGTCTTGGCCTCCACGGCGAGAGAAGCCCTAACTAGTGTCCTGCGTCTGGGTTGAGCCAAGGGCTTAGAAGGAGGGGAGGCGGTTGAGAGGGAGAGAAAATGGGGCTGATTCAGAGCTGAGCACGACATGATATCCATTGCAGTGAGATCACTGAATTCGGCGGAATGCAGATGGAAGAAGATGATATGCTTTGTGAATTCAGGAAATCAGTTGCTTATCCTCCATGTCACCTAATCATCGACATGCCACTTCATTCCAAAAACTCATCCTGCAATTGGGCTCGACCCGGATAGTCCATCTGAGCCCATGTATGCGAAAGCAATGGGGAATTTTAAATATCCACATACTGACAAACAACTTGTTAAGTGTATTATTTCTTGATAAGAAGCTAGTATTGTTGACCACTCCACTTAGCTTAAAATCTGATTGACTGGATTTATTTCTGGTGTACTGAATTTAACCTATTGCAATTTTTTTAAAAATGAATAGGGACTATAAGTTTGGACATATACAAGATTGAATTGAAATTAAAAAAAAATAGAATAGGATTGAAGTTATAAATTATTTTGAATTGAATTTAATTGCATTAAATTAGATTAGATGGAACATGACTGCATTATACTAAAATAGTACTTAATTGAATTGAACTGCACGAACAACATAATAGTAAAAGTCAGACTGACGAAATTGAACTGAAGAACACATAACTAAACTAAATTAAAAAGGAATGAACTGAATCGAATAATTTGAAAACAAACAAAATAATGACTAGTAATGTAACAGTAGAATTTGAATTGGACTGAACCATGCTATATTGCACATAACAATGACAAGAGTTGAATTGGTGTAGTACATAATAAACTTTATTGAGATGAATGAAAATTAATCGGATGGAGTAGGCCTAGTCTAAATACATAGTACATGGCGTAATTTAGTTGTTTAATAATAAGAGTCAAATAAACTGAGACGAAATGAAATGAAAATTAAATTAAATGGAAATGAAACGTAAATCACGTTTCAGATTGTTAGAATATTTACAAAATTAGATTAACATAATTTAATCACGCTTTTCAATAACCCCTCCCCAACCCTATAAATACTGCATGGGGCGGACCTCTCCAATGCATTTCCATTTCACATCTCACTCCCATTTCCGTTTCACCTCCAATGGCGCCCAAGTCATCTCCTCCGCCCCGCCGTACCGCCTCCGCCAACCCTTCGCCGTCAGTCACTTCAGACGCACGGAAGCGCTCCCGCGAGGAGCCGCGCCTGTACGGCCATGGCATCGCCCTCGAGCTCCAGCAGCGGGAGCTCGAGTTGAACCGGCTCGCCGCCGCGCAGGCGGAGATGGAGGAGAGGAGGAGGGGGTGGGTAATGCAGCAACAAAATCCCGCCCCGGCCACCGGAACCTCTCTCCGGCAGAACCTGGACCAGCTTCTGCTGGCCCAGCCGCAGCACCACCAGCTCGTATCACAGATGCAGCCAGAAGAAGACCCCGACGATGCGGAGTCGTTCTGCGGCAGCAATCAGTTACCTGCTGGGAGGAGGGCCAGGGTGGCGGCGAGGAGGCTGTGCCGCCGCTGCGGCAGGAAGGAAGCAACAGTGGTGGTCCTGCCCTGCCGCCACCTCTGCCTGTGCGGCGTGTGTGAGAAAAGGGTGGCGAGTTGCCCAGTTTTCCAGGGCGACATGGACGAGACCATTCACGCCATTCTATAGATCGACTGAGATTTGCCTATTTAGTTCCAAAGCTTTGGGATAAGTTAGTACTCGTATGTGTTTTTATTATTGTAATAATAAAAATTGTAAGGTTTTAACAAAACCTCTCATTTGTACTGTTTGTGTGTGTTTAATTTTATCAGTTTCATTGTAAGGTTTTATCATAATTCATGTGTCCTTGTGTAAGGAGTATTGAAAGCTTTATTAGTTGAGTTGTTTGATTAATATTTTTTTCTCATTAGAATTGTAAGATCATTATATTTTTGTACCAGGTCTAGAGACACAAGCCCTACCTAACAATTATAATTAATCTTTTTAAACCTTTCTAAGCTTTAACACGTAAATCATTTGACTTACACACTACCATTTTTCGCCACCACCCGAAAAGTAAAAGATTTGATAGTCCAATCTTAAAATAAAAGCATAGATAGTGGTCTAATGCCAAGGCCAACGACATAAGCTCGGGACGGAGCCGTATGAGACAGAAGTCTCACGTACTGTTCTTTTAGAAGGGAGTGGCTGCCCACTGGAGTTTCGATCAACCATCGTCGGCCAATTCCGCTGTATTGCCACCCCTTACTCTACCATTATTATAGGAGTTTGGGGTTCGAGGCAAAGAAAGATCAAGGTATCATATCAATTTTTCCTAAGCCTTCCACAAATGAACCTATTATGAAGTTGGCATACCGGCAATCTACTACTCGAACTGCGCCTCCAATATTCATTTTCACCAGATTGCATTAGTTCTATAATTGTGGAAAGGTGGTGGTTGAATTTCTCCTATCTGGAGTGGAAGGTGCTCGTTGAAGGAGTTTCAAAGACCGATCCGTTGTGGTTTGCTTTGGTTTGATAGTATCACAAGAGTTATTTATTTAGTGTATTCAACAGTTCACCAATCTTTTGTATCACACCTTCTGGCAAGGTTGAATCTGCCTTCCCATTAGGTTATCTTTCAAAAAAATATATTTACCACTCTCCTCCTTTCACTATTTAGGGCAGAGATGGCTAAATGTAAACATACAGTGTTTTACAGGGAAGGCTCCCTCATGAAGCTGTCACAATAATACATATTCACGGAACACAACAAGATCACTAGTTTGCCTTCTTCACAAGGTTGGATGTCCGGAATTTGGCATCGTCCCGGATGAAACTCCACCAGATAACAGTCAGAGGAATTGTGGTTGCGTGCCAAAGCGCGTGTGCATCAACGAACCCTTGATAAGGAGGAAAATCGTAGATTTCCAGAAGCATTGCAAGGCCGCCTCCCACAACTACAATCCACAGCTTCCAGCGAGAGGGATGTTGAGATACTCCTGCCCATACCGCCCAAACAACAAGCTGCGTGAGGCCCATTGCGACACACACTTTCATGTTCCAACCTGCAAAGTGGAGATACAACCTTGGCATCAATACCGTTTCCATTACCATGGAAAACTGTAAGGGGATCGTACCATAGTCCATTTGGTAGTTGTTGAGATACAATATATGGGTGGTCGTGAAGGCAATGAGTGGTGCAGATATCATAACTCTGCCAGCCTCATCCCTAATGTTGCAACTTCTTAGTATGGAAAGAATGAGAGAGAAACCTAGCAAAGCCACTGCTGATGAGTAATCTAGCCTTTCGGTTAGTTCCATATCCCTGTGAGTTTACAAATTCAGCACACATCAATGTCATCCACAGTAAGGAAGGTTGGTTGCATTGTTAAAGAAATCTTTTTTCCTAAATGGTGAAGCACCACAAGTCAGCTGTTATGGTACGAATATAGCAATGTGAAAGTAAGCAGATAACAGTAAAGATAACTACACATCAGAAGTGGAGAGTCGAAAAAATCACTGCTGTGAACAGAAAAGGAAAATAAAGACGGGAAAGAAATCTCACCAACTATGGAAAACAGCACTCCAAAACCATGAATTCAGAGATAATAAACCATAAATGCACCAAAGCCCGGCGAAATCATAGTACGGTTGCTTCTTGGGTTTTATTGGCTGCTTACTTCGAAGATGGTTGATAAAGGAAAGCAAACCATGCAAATGCATTGCTAGGTTAAGTGTGGAGAGGGCTACCGAAACAGGTTCCTGTACATCAGTAGAACGTAAGTAAATATATAACCTATAAAGAGAGGTATCATAGGATCGTCTAACCCTAGCTATACTGCAAATAATGAACCCAAGATACATGCCATGGACCTCAAAAACACAATAAATACCTAAATTGTTTTTGGTGTTACCCAACGAGTTCGTATAGCAATGCATGTAACAGGGAACTGAATGGCATATGTGCTTCAATATTGGCAGTTGTTAGTGTGGTTCAGTATTTTAGATGATTAAAATCTGCCCAGGTAATTTGACTGATAGCTTAGCCTAATCAAATCCACATTCTCATCTATACAGTTCAGTGGCTCGAGAAAAAGAATAATTGTTGAGAAAAGACTACTTAAAAAATTATGTGCAACCTCCAAATGTATGCTGCTCAGCTAATTAAGCAATTAATATTACAAACCTGAAGCCCAAGCAAACGCTGGAAGGGCCATTTACCATGATACTTCACAGCCCCTTGATTAGCTGCTGTCCTTTCTTTTTCTCTCCCAATCATACAGTGGTAACGGCATTCACTTTTGCAATCCAACTGTTTCCAGTGCGTATATAGAGGTTGTAGCATATACCGAGGGGCAACTGCAGAAGAATGATCTAAGAGATATTTGCAGGACAGAAAGCATGTTTCTCCAACACAGCCCGTCTTCGCACATTCTCCAACACAAGTCCTAAACCCACAGAATACAAACCTCAATCACATTTATATTCATCAAGCAATATGCTCTACCATGTCACATGGGATAAAAATTCAGAGAGTAAACCACTCAATCAGGACATATGGGATTTTCTATCGATCACGCCACCACTTTTTAACCAGAAAAATAGAAATTGGGCATGCCTTATTTCTAATTTTCAACTACTATCTATGCAATTATTTTGGAGCAGCTAAAACAAGAAAGGGAAAATGAGAATAAATGGATGATCTTCAAAAACTATCACGTCAGTCAGTGGTGACCGGCTTAGGCTTTCAAAAAAAAAAGAGAGGTTCCATTAGGGAATATAAGGGAGCATTGAATGAAACCAATGTAGAAGCTAATCGGGGAAAAAGGATTACCGGTAAATGGGATCAGCATCACCAGCACTAGCATTAAGTAGTCTGATCAGACAAAGAAATCCAATGATGAAGGTAATCCAACGAAGATCCAACATCTGGTTCAGAAACGAGACGACAACTCGTGAGGCAAGAAGAGGCACTGGAAATAACTCCACGCACAATCATATATACAGAATGTAGGTAAGAAAACAATGTACAGGCTCACATAGAGCAATAACTGAAAGTGATGATCCCTAATTGAAGAAAAAACCAAGCAACTCATGAGTGTGCCAAAAAGATTCCTTATTAAAAAAAGTTATATTTACTCAGTTTTGACAAGATCTTCTTGCAATGCAGTTAATAGACATAAACCTAAGGTATTCCCACTCAAAATCGAGAAAGACACATCAAGACAACAGGATTCCATATGCCAATTATCACGAACTAAGTTAGTAAAGTGAAAAAAAAAACTCGGGATTGATAGAAAAAGGCATCAGACATTGCTGCACAGTTGCATTGCTAAGAATTCTCCAGAATCACACTCAATCCAATCTAGAACAAACACTCAAAAAAGGGCGGCAAAACGAATTCATCGACATTGAAACGAGGCGAATTGGCAG
>JAULKJ010000011.1:10278385-10290875 GCA_032355405.1 Rubia balearica | reverse complement strand
TGGTTTACACCATTTATTATTTGCATTCCCTTTCTTTTTAAAATCCATTTGCAATAATAATGTGTGTGATTGACCCTTCACGAGCTAGTTTCCACCGCAAGAGAAGAGTTTTCTTCTAGTAACGAGCGACAAAGGTTACTCACTAAAATCTTTTATGATCACCCAAGTTGGCTTTTCGAATTCTCCATGATATTCACAATTGCATTACTTATTAACTTCGTTGTTCAAAGATAGCATAACTTGTGTTCACTCTAGAAAATATAGTCATCCGTGCCCATTCGCGTTTAGAGATTTTAAGCAGAATCGTTACAACAACTCAACTTATACACACACATTAAATAAATTAAGATAGTCTCACCCGCTAAGCATGCATTTCACCAGTGGATACCAAGAGTATTGTGAATAATGAGTGGACATGTGAAAAGCAGTCCATTCTTCATTCATATACACAGGGAATGAGGTCCTGCCCCAATCCGACCGAAACCAAGACAACAGTAATTGATGGTTCTGGTTAGGGAATAGGGATTCACATCTAATATCTCAGGACCATACTATTCACACACAGGGACCCTGTCTATAAGTCCAAGTTGTTCGGTCCAGATTTTTTTTATAATGACACTCTTTCTTTTGTTTGAATACTTTTTTATATTGGCACATTTCTTTTTGGGCAAATCTTAGTACATTATTTTCATTCACTAAATTTACCCTTTGCTCTCTCAATATAATTTCCTCCATCCATCTTACTTTTAAAAAAATTGTGTCCATTACTTGAAGTCAATATTTTAGTACAAGAGGGAGAACATTTTGGCTTTAAAGTTGAAGCTTTTAACAAGAGTGCTTCGTATTGCCCGCCAAATATTGACTTATCAATTCCATTCTTAATTACTCAACACTCAATCATACCACAAAACAGTCCATTCTTTTATCTCAAAAACAAAAAGTCCATTCTTAATTACTGTGCATTTAAATTTAAAAAATATAGTGTTTACAAATTAGTTGTTTCAAAACCTTAGAAAAATCATTGTTTACGAGATTTTATTTATTTTAATTTTGTATAAATCTTTAACAATAAGTAAAGAACTACTCCCTCCGTCCCAGAGGATTCTGCAAAGAAAAATTCTCTCTCAAAAAATTTTCCGGGTGAAAAGACTATATTGCTCTTGTCTCTCCTTCCTCTCTCCAATCTACTTCCCGCCTGTGCTTCCGCCCTCTTCGCATGCACGCCTCCTTCCTCTTCGACTCCCACCTCCTGCATCTGTCCTCTCTGTCCTCCTGCCTATGACGGTGACTGACAGTAAATCGGACACCTCGTGTGTATGAGCGGTGGTGTTTCCGCAAATCCGGTCGACGTGTGTGGAGCTCGAGCTGCGGTGGGGGGGGGGGGGTTCCTGGGTAGCCTCTTCTCGGCGAAGTTAATGTGATGAGTCTGGTGGACGGAGGCAGCGGTGAAATTAGGGTTGAGGTAGGCGGCAGAGCAAACAAGTGGAAGAGGAGCAAACAAGTGGTCGCGAAGGTGAAATTAGGGTTCATGCGGAGGAGGAGGCGGCGGAGCAAACAAGTTGTGGCGGAGGGTTAGGGTTCAGGTGGAGGAGGAGAGGGGGAGGTGGAGGAGCAAACAAGTCGTGGCGGAGACAAAATTAGGGTTCTTGCGGAGGGGGGAGGGGCGGCGAAACAAACAAGTCGTGGCGGAGGAGCAAACAAGTAATGGCAGCAGCGACGACATTAAGGTTGAGGCGGAGGAAGGGAGGTGGGCGGCAAGGGGCGGCGGAGCAAAGATGGGGTGGTGCAGAAATTAGGTTGAGTTGAATATTTCTTTAAAAGGAAAGTGTGCAAAATTGCATGAAAACATTCATAAAAGGAAAGTGTGCAGGATCGGTTGGAACAGATGGAACAGTACTCTTTTCAAAACTAATTTATTTTAATTTAAAAAATCATGATTGCAAATAGAGGTATTTCTGGCAATGCTACCTATTTGGAAAAAAACATCATTCATGAATCATTTATATTCAATTTGTAGGAACACATTTATTGTATTTTGAGTGTTTAAAATGTGGAAAAAAAATGAGAGTTCTTTAGAAGAAATGATAAATTAGCATGATATGAAATAAAAGTAGTATTCCATTTCTGTTCCATCTTAGTATTTCTCTTTCAAAAGAATATGCGAATAGATACAATGATGAGTGATCATTTTTAGCAGTTATCCATATATGTCTTTCAAATGAGTCCGTCCATAAATTAAGAAAAAATCAAATGTTTAAACTGTAAATTAGAAAAAAATCAAGATAAAATTTTTGGGTTGTATTAATTGGGTGATAAACCTATAACTATTGCACGTTGCACAGTAAACTTTTAATATTGCCACTGAATCCACTCACATTTCTATAATTATAATTCAACTCGTCTTTCCATGAGACGATCTTTCCCAAGAGTTTGCCTTTTAAATTTGATTTTGTGTTTAATGTAATATGTTCAAAAAGAGTCCGTCACTTGAAAGACGGGTTTTTCATAAGTTATGGAAAGACCAAAGTTTAAATTTCAAATTTAAATAAATCAAAATAAAATTTTTGGGTTGCGTTAATCAGGTCATAAACTTATAACTACTGCACGTTACATAATAAATTTTTAATATTGCAACTAAAAACTTTTACGTTTTTATAATTTTAATTAAACCTCATCTTTCCACAGACTTATGGAAAGACGATTTTTCCCAAAACTTTTTCCATCAAACAATACTCCGAATAAATTATTTTGAAAGGAGATGTAGTTTTACCAAATGAATGAAACTAACACATGATCTTCATGTAGAAGGTTACACGGCCAGATTATTGAAGATTATGGTACAAGCGCGATCTAGCCAAGGACAATTATGGATAGCTGGGATTAGCTAATAGATGTGAACGTGTGAATGCAAGAATTCATCAGATTATGGATAGCTGGGATTAGCACGGCCAGATTTAAGTTAGAAAATATTATTTTATTTAAATATGGTTTTAGTTTCTTAAATTTGCCATAAAATTTGATTTAGTTTCTATTTGTGATTAGGGTTTGAAGACCTCAAATTCTTCTCTATTTAAAGAGGAAAATTGGCCGAATTTTAACACTTTTATCAAATATATTCAGACTTTTGAGCATTCTCATAATTTTCATTGTTGCTTAAACTTGCGGGTTATTTAAGTTTCAATCTCATTTATATTCGTACCCCGCGGGCTAGACATTTATAGAGAAACGTTGTAAGTGTACCCTGCGGGTTAGACATTTATAAGTCGAGTTGAGTGTACCCTGCGGGCTAGACGCCGCGATTCGTGCATTTATTTGAGTTGGGCGAAATCCTCAAATAAATAAAGATCCGATTTTTCGCAATCCAGAATTTTCGCAAGGAAATTCATATCAATAATCTTTTCAAACAATACTCCGAATAAATTGTTTTTAAAGGAGATTTAGTTTTACCAAATGAATGAAACTAACACATGATCTTCATGTAGAAGGTAGCCTAGGAAACGAATACGATAACAGGCAACTGCACATATGGATCATGCATTGCATGCAACACTAATTCCAATTCATGATCAGCGGAGATTATAAAATTATAATTAATGTCCAGCTCATTCTCTACATTTACGAGTCAAGGCAAACGAGGAATAATCAAAGTATTTTGAACACAAGCTAATTTTATTGGGTGGCTCGTGCCATTCCAAAAACAAGCTTTCAAAATTTATGCTATATTTAATTGCATTTGGTGAAATTTATTATATAATATTATGCGTCATCCTCAAATAATGAAGTGGCTAGCCAGTAGTACTGGAAATCATGGTCACGTAATTAGAGAATTCTGATTATTGTTTTTTTTGGAAAAAATATAATCTACTATGGTCAAAAATCAAATTGATTGACGCATATTTTGTTGGCTTCTCTAGTTTTTCACCATATAAAAATACGGTTTTGTTGAATCTATTTGATGATACTCCCTCGGTTTCTCTAACAGTGACACACTTATCTTAATGAGATGTTTCCTTCATATTGACAGACTTTCTACTTTTGTCAAGATTCGAATGACTCATTTTACTTTAAACCTTTTACATTCAATTTCATCCATTCATTTTCTCTACCTAAATCCAAACAGTTAAACATATTGTGTCACTATTAGTGGAACAGAGGGAGTATGTTTGTGCTCCGTGGTCCCACCTTTTACTGCATACATTAGCTCTAACCTAAGTGGACATGAATTTGCTTCTAGATTAAGAAGGAAACTACACACCCTTTTATCTTCACTTAATAATTTGCTTCTAGATGTCATTTTTTCCCTCTTTAGTCTTTCCTATTAGCGTCACTTAATAATATCACTTTATATCGAAAATAATTCATTTCTGATTACGTGCTGTATTGAATTTGAGTACATTTTCTCAATAACAAAATTTTCACAGTGATCAGATCATGAGTAGCTAGTCAAGCTACTGAGAAACCCAATAGCATTACTCGATATATATATTTTAATTATAAATTAACCATAGCTACTAGATACAACATTTCAAGGGAAAAGTGCTTTTATAATCCTACCTACTTGACATGAGTGTCAATATAACCTTTTGATAACTGAAAGTGCAGATAAGACCCTACCTTGTTGATGTAAGTGCCAATATAACCTTTTCCGACATCTGAATGCTAGATTTGATGGAAAAGCCAATTTTACCCTTTTACGAATGTGCTGATATAACCCTATAAGTTTTAAGAATGTGCTGATAAACCCTATCGGCAGTTCGGCGAACTCAAATTCATATTTTAACACTAAGGGTATTTTGGATATTTTACATACAGTCAACGCCAGAAAATGGAAGTCAACGCCGAAAATGGGGTGTGAGAGTTATATTGGCACTTACATTAACTAGTTAGGGTTATTTTTGCGCTAAAAATTATCTGAAAGTTATATTAACACTTATGTCAAGTAAATGGGGTTATATTGAAACTTATGTCAAGTAAGTAGGGTTATATTGGCACTTTACCCTGATTTCAAAGACGTGATAACAAAAATGAGCTGGGAAAATAAATTTTATTATTTTCAAAATAGAAGCAATCTCGTGGTTAGACTTTTTCGTTTAGATTTTGTGACAAATCAAAGTCTTTGGTCAACATCACGACTTAAATGCCCCTTTTTTATGCCTATTACTACTATACATGTCCATGTTGTCGATGGATGGTCATAAAAGTAACATGGGCCAAGATATTCTTTAAACTTCTATTTCCTTGAGAATTTGACACTAATTAAATACACAATGACAAACAAGTTTAAAGACTAAAATTTCAGTAGCATTCCTATATCATTTAATAGCAAGTAAAGTATGTGTTTGATTATTCCCACCCCCCCCAAGTAAACATCTGAGGCTTTATTTATTTAATTTCACGTGATCGGCTACATGAATCATATTCCCTCATCGTACTTAAGACACAAATTAGTTTTACTTTTACTCGGAAGATCAAAAGCCAGAGTTCATTGTGGCCAGCTTCCAAAATCTCAACCTTAGTCCGTGTAGCCAAAAACTGTGTCCCCGACATGCAACCATGCGTCTGAGTCCTTTCCACCATCCTCGCACCTCAACAATATACCGAATAGTATCTTTCCCTGTCACGAGAACAAGAACCAAACATCAAACACAACTCATCCCAGCAAGCATCTCAGTTTCTTGATCTGACGGTTTTCTACCCACCTTTATTCTCCGATAGGCAGCTAACGTAGACAATGGTTCCGTTGACCTTTGCACCACTCCACCATCGAAACTTAAATTAATCATATGGCATCGATTGCATCCACCCAATGACTACATGAAAAACATGTAGTCTTTAGCTATTTGAAAGAAGTTAAATGGTTCCAATGTTCAATAGCTGCCATTCACAACCTCCAGAAAACACTGCAGTCAAAAAAGTGAGAAGCAGAAACTTACAGTGAAATTTTTGCTTCCAATTCTGAGACTTTTCCATTGATCTTCTGCATATGCTTCTCCACCCGATACTACAAGGTTGGGACGAAACCTCGATGCATCAATTTTAACCAAATGTCCCTCAACGCCCTTCTGCAACTCTATTGATCGAACAGTGAGTAAAACAATAGACTGTATTCAGGTCAATGAAATAGACTATTGTGAATGAAGTACATTAGTAATTTGAGATACCAAAGCTCGATATAACTCAATAGGATGTCAATGTATTCAACATACTTGAGCTTAATCTGTTATTCAGGTCAACAACACTTTCCTCAGAAATCAGCAAAAACTGTGCTTCATTTGCAAAATTCATTTTGGTCGTAAAATCTCTACGCTGCCCTGAGATCAAATTAGTGTCGAAGCAGCTGTAGCATTGTGGCCTGGAGCTCCTTAATAAAGTACAAGGACGACCGATGGCATTGCTAAACCAAGTGTCAATTTCGCTGTGGTAACTGAGGACTTCAAACCTTTTGAGCACAGAAAATATATTCATAATGGCAACCAATCAAATAATAGACTGCTATAGTGCTATGTAAGAGTAAAAACAAGGCAGCATCAGCTACTGCATCATAAACTCATGCAGGAATGCTATGACTACGTGTGCCAAAATGAAACTGAATAACAACACAAGCTTCAAACCTCTGAGTATGAATGTCCACTTCATCTTTTCTGGCAACCAATAAATCTGATCTCAGTTCAATCTGCAGCTTATCTCTGCAACGTGGTGATTGTACAATCAGTATTCCCAAATTCAGATCGATGAGTGTGCTAATGTAGCACATATCCGGAACCTAAAGCCAGGTTAAGGTTAAATCAGGATTCTTAGTAGCATTATAAAACTAGTTAGCTAAACAAATTAGAAAAATATCAGCCACTAGGCTGCAACCTAAATTAGATAATCTTGTAGTCTTCAGACATCTCTTCATTGAAGAAATAATTGGTCAATCATATATCCAGTTGTTCCTCATATTAGGTTATGACATGAGTAAGTGGATCAGGTACCTTCTTTTGTGTCAGAATTTCACCACTGGGGCCCCTGAGAAGCCACTCCCGATCATGCAGCAGTCCTGATAACCATAGGAGGCTGTTAAATATTTTCCCAAACTATTCCAATGGGTTTATGTACAGAAGAACTCCATAGCATAGTGACAGCTTATAGGTAGAAAGAAAGCGTATGCACACTGAAGTTGACCTGGAACACTGAGTTTGCTCACAAGAAAAGATCTAACCTTTATTTTCATTTTCTATAATCTTATTGTCAATGGATTAACTAGTCCCATGAATTGAGCTACTGTATAGGATTTCTCAGAGTTAATGTTTGCAGACAGAGATGTTTCCTCAAACTCGGAAGGATCAAAATAGTAGGAGATTGGATGACAAACTTTTGTGTCGAACTTTTGGAACAGTCTGTTATACCATTTCAACCTGTATTGTTTCTAGGAACCAAGTATGACTGGTATATATAGGCAAGAACTCACAGATAAAATGCAGTGTTATATTAGTATGCAGCTGACAGCAGTACCAGTACTGATAAGGGGCCAACTTTCTGCTTCAAAACCCATGCATGACTTTATAGGATAGATGGAAATAGATTTGAGAAAGTATCTTTCATTAACTCTATCGTTTCCTGCAATTTGAGAAAAGCAAAAGAATTAAAGGTGAAGAACTAAGGCAGAATATGTAGTTGTTTCACATAAACTCTTAACAAGAGCTACAGTATTTATTCACATGTATAGGGCCAAAATAAAACCCCTTGAATAACTCAAAAAGAAACAGAATAATAAAGAAACCTTTAAGGTGAGTAGTCCCTGGGCTGAAAGGATAAGGGCAAGGAGGTTGTGAGTGCAAGGATCCAAAAGAAGTTTCAACAAAGGCCAAAAATTTCTGCAAGATAAGTTCTATAACTTAAAACATGAAAAAGAAGCACATCACAAATTAAAATGTTTGGCTTGATACACTGTATCGTAGCCAACTGATAATGATAAATACAATAGTGAGATTTCCTCCAACTCTCAAAGGATAACTCAACTTATATTAGTGATTGTAAAATTCAATTTTAATAGGCAAAAAGAAAGCAACTATTCTAGTGGGAAGATGAATGAACAGATCACCAAAAAGGGAAGTTGGGCAACTACTCAATATCATACATACTTACGGCCTCTCTCCCTTTTTAAGTTAAGAATAGAAAAGAGACTACTAGTAGAAACTAACAGAAGACGCTAAAGGCCAAATAGTAACCAAATGACAGGTAACCAGATTTTAATAAATACCTTCGCATCTTCAAAATTTGACATGTAACCAAATGATACTCTAACAGCGCCAGTAGGCTTTCCATTTAAGATATCATGATCATCCCAGCAAACATGCCCAGCCTGATAAGAAATTGATACAAAGATGAGTTAAAAATCAGATTCTCGACAAAAGGACTGATGATTGATGAATACAGAAAGGAAAAATAACTACCTCGAGGTTAGAAAGAAGATCTGAGTGAGATAAACCAAGATATTTCGCACATGCACCAGGATTGCAAAAACATCCTGTCTAAAATAGCAATAGAATCAATGGCCAAACACAGTTTTGCACAGCCAACAAAATATACGCATTTAGAGTAACAATAACGAATGTAAATTCTGACATCAAAGGTGAAAGGACATAATCTAAACCATGATGATAACGGAAATAAGGAGAAAAAACATTTATACTCTTTGGTCTTCGCTAACTTAGAAAAATAGCCATAATCAGCTACAAGAGGAAACTATCAGATTTTGGTAGCAGCACTGCAACATACATATGATAAGTCCATCATGAAATGGCTTGGATGTATGATACCATAATTGAGACTTACACAGTTGGAGCAAAAAGAAGAAGAAAAAAAAAGCCAATTTAGCAAACAAAACTGAATTATGTAATCCAACCTTACCCGCAACTGTATCCCAGAAAGGGATGCAAGTTTCTCCACTTCACGGTAACCAAACCAAGTGCCATCTGGCCTTCTCAAATTGAATGAAACTATAGGACCTATTCGTTTAGGAGGCACCTGAAAAAAGGATATGAAAAATTCAATGACTTCGTGAATTTTTTACATGCTTTAATTTTCTAATAATAAAAGAAAGACCAAACTAATGTTTCCATGCAAATCAGTAGCTTTTGCATCCAGTCTAAGCTCAAAACGTAATAATATTGAAAAAGTAATGATAGTAATGTTAAAACAAAAAATTTATATAAAGCATATTAACTTAAATATTAACCTTCTCTGTCCCGTACATTGTGCAAACGTGATTTCCATTCCCATGCCTCATAGCTGAAAGTGATTTTCTCACATAAGTTGCAACAGTTGCTGTATGCCTTCAAAACAAAGATAGCCCAATTTAAATCATAAATAAAAGAAGAACATCTCGTATAATAATGTAATGCAGGCTTCCACAATGTGACAGAATTAAATCATAACAAAAAAACTCCATATACCGTGATATAGCAGGCATGGTTAATGAGCTCATGATTCTGAACCCATGGAGAATCGAAGTAATGCTTAGATATGACAGAGTGCCATCCTCAAAAAGTTCCTCAATGCCTTCTCTTCTCTTTACAAAGTCAATGTCAGCAATCGATGCAGCCACAGTACCTAAAACAGTTGAAACTGTCACAAGAATGATATTGCTACAAAGTACGAAATGTAGAATAGAAAACAGCTTTTACTCCAACCTCCACTGAAGTAAGTCTTCTTCAATAACTTTGCAGCTTCTGTCACAGTGCAGTGGATGTCAAGTAGGAAGGGAGAAAGTGGGGTCAGATATTCCTTTATAACAAGCGATAAAAGATAAATTTGAAACGTACTTAATCCATGACTACAAAAGCTGAAAAACACATGAGTGTTGGCTTAAAAAACCAATCTCATTACCATTTCTCACAATGAGGGCTCCAAGACCAGTTGGATATCCAAATATCTGGACAAGATGGGCATAAATTAAACTAAGACTCAGGCAAGAAGTCCATAATACCCTCAAATGTAAAATTCGCACCTTATAGAATGATAATGTTACAAAGTCTGCTTTATACTTGGACAAGTCTGGTGGTTCTGTTGCACATCCTTTTGCTGCATCAATCAAAACCATCCATGATCCTCTGTTCATAAAAATGAAGCCACAAAAAAGACGTGTAATAGCACATTTCTCTGAAAACAAAACTCTATGCATATTGGTTCTCTACTCACTTTTTTCCTCCATCTCATTAAAAACATATACACATGATTGCACAGAAAAACCTAAGCAAACAAACACAGAACATTCTCATGAGCTTGAAAATAAAGGTTCGTTCTTTACAACTTAATGTACACTGTATAATTTAGGGTATCCTTCAAGCATACTCAAACATGTTAAAAGTTGGATTCTTGAGGTCAAAGCATAAGTATCACATGTCAGGCATCATATTTACCGTGGATCGATGGAGTCTTCCAACACCTTATGTGAATTGTCCTTGATAAGATTCACTAATTCTAGGTTGAATCGCAGACCTGAGAAGTTGCACTCGGAGGGAAAAGCAAATAAGTTATATGCATCACCTGCAATTTAAAAGCATCATAAGTTCACTACCCCTCATAATTAAAACTATATAACGCGAATAAGAAGAAGCATTACAATACAAGAATAACGATTCATCATAGTACATGATGGTCTACCTGCAGGATGATTAATACTTAATCCTCCTTCAACTCTCCGCTGTTCTTTGTGCTGAATTATTTGAATATCAGATTTAGAGTTCCTAGATTGGCCATGATCTGCAGTCTCCTGAACATCTACAGCAAGAGCAGCAGCTCCTTTATTGAGAGCATATCTAAAGACTATTAAGGAACAAGATTCATAAAAGAGAAACTACAAAATACATCAGCATTCACGACATGTAAACAAGAAGGATACTCCCGTATGCCAAGCACGCTATTATGATTCTCCATCGTGTACACAAACTTGCTTCGACAGCTCCACGGGAAGCTCTCCCCCACAAGTTTCAGCGCTGCTGTTGCCCCGGAGGTGAATATAACACTATACTCCCTAGGAGATGCGTTGAAATATCTAAGAACCTATATCCCAATAAACGGAACGAATGAAGGCACCAACAGAACAAATACATACATATCTATAAGCTTACACGAAAGACAACATGCTCACCTCTCTTCGAGCTTCCGCAACCATGTCAGTGGTTGCCGAACTGCAGTTACTTTGGCTATCTACATTTTCCGGCCAAAATTGCAAAATATGGTTGAAAAAATCATTCAAATCAACTGTTATATTAAAATGTAATTAAAAAAATGAGGAAATTAAGAATTGAAACATACGTGGATTTCCATGGAGCGTGGAACTGAGGTCCTTGAAAACAGACTCCAACTGCGATTCCGAATACAGAGTTGCTCCGGCGTGATCCAGGTAAACCACGTCTGCGTTTCATACACACACCAAAACCCACACTATTTTACACTGAAAAATCCTAAATTAATTCAACCTCTTAATAAACTGCTACCTTTTAATCTTTTGAACTCCGTTTCTCGCATTTCATCGATATCCTTGGGAGCATTTCTGTAGCCGTAATCCTCACCAAATTCCTTCAAGAACCGTTTTTTATCAGTTTCAAAGCTCATCGTTCCCGAATGAACACCAAAACAAATGAGGAGCAAGCTGAAACTTGGAGAAAGTGGAAAATACGGTTCCCGGTGACGTTTCACTCAGTCAAACTCTATTTTGACGTAATTCCATAACGGCGGCCCATTTCGTAGCCAAATCCGGTCCAATGGATTTGGTAAAGTGAAGCCCGGAGCGGTGTTAATGAGCCCATTTACAACCTAAAATAAAACTATTTCCTTGACCAAAATCCAGTCCAAATGGGAGATCTTTGACTTTCCATGGTCAATATTAATATATTATTATGATCACCAAGCCGCATGCATGTTTTGTTTTCCACAGGGGCAAATTCAATCAGCTAATGCTAGCTAATCAACAACACCGTAGAATTAGTTTATTGAAGGATTAGATCAAATGGTTATTGAAAATATAGTTTCTAAAATTTTCTTTTAGAAGTATGAAAGAAATGGGTTCATGACAAGGAAACATGTCTTACATTAAAGATTAGGAACCATTTGAATAAAAAGAAGAAGAAGGTAGGCACCTTTAAGTGATTATGACATAAATGAGAAAGTATCAATCTTCATATCTCATCGTAATCTGTAACAAAATTATCATGTTAGATTTCTTGCAATGTGTATTTTTTAAGTATAATTGATTATTTTCCGCTGGTACGTAACGTACTGTCTTGGTGCTCCTTACATATAGTTTGAGATAGTTTTAAAAAATACGATTTTAGATGGAAGACATAGAATGAGTGTATCGAATTTTGAATTTTAATTGGTACAGAGTAGGTACCGGTTTCACTATTTACTCTCTTTTTTGTTAGTTGACAAACAGTTGACCAAGGCTGTAATGATGGTGTTGACTTGGTTTGTTTAGATGAAGATAGATTAAGTGACATGATTT
>JAULKJ010000011.1:10151720-10166851 GCA_032355405.1 Rubia balearica | reverse complement strand
GGATCCACATACCTCAACAGTGAGTTTGGTATTGACATGTTAGTTTTTGAAATATTTAAATACTCCTCCCAATCCGTACTCATCCCGCTACCTTATATGATCCTTCCCTAACTTAAAATTTGACTCGAATTGTCTGAACGGTGAACCCAAATCTATTAGCTCTCTAATTTGATGGAATTTATATACAAATACGAAGATTCCGTCTCTTGAAAGACGCTCTTTCCATAAGTCATGGAAAAATCAAGGTTTAAAGTTTAAATTAGAAAAAATGAAGATAAAATTTTCGGGTTGCATGAATCGAGTTATAAACTTTATAATTATTACATGTTGCATAATAAAATTTTAATATTGCAACTAAGACCTCTAAATTTTTACTACTCCGATTTTTCCCAAGACTTTGTCATACAAAAAATACTCAATGAAAGAATTATGGACAATTTAATCACTTAGTTTTCAATCAATAACAATACATTCTCCGTTTTACTACTAGTAGCAGACTTTTCCTTTTTAATTATTTTCCTTTTATAATAACATGCTCTCTCTATTTGACAAGATTCCCCTTTAATTTCATTCATTCATTTTACTTTATTTTAAATTCTAAACTCAATTTCATTCACACGTTTCATTCACCACAATTTCAAATAAAAGAAATAAAAGTCTCAATATTAATAAAACGGAGAAAGTACTCATTATTCAAATTCACATAATGTTTATTAATTTTGTTTGAAATCAATGATTCACGTAATCTATAAAGATTAAGATGTTACAAATTCACCTCTTTAACCAATTAAGTACATATTCAAAATAAATTATTTTAAAAAATAAATTATCAAACAGATTTCATTAATCTAGCATTCAATCGATTAAATTATCAAAAAGAAAGAGCATTTACACCAGTCATGCTGCTGCTTAAGATTCCGTCCCTGGGCCGTATGCTGTAATATGGTCAGCATCTAATGTAATATTTTGAGAATCCAAAATACATTTGTAATATTCTCAAAATCCAGGGGCCATAAATGCAATTCACATTTTTAACAGGTCTCATTTCTCATCTATAAATACAGCTCCTTCACAGCTCCGTTATCTAGTAAAGTATTAGTACTCAAAAACTCTCCCAAACTCCATAGAACTTCTGCTGACTTTCGGAATCTTTCACGATGTTTTCCTCCACCGCACGACTCTCTGTTCCCATGCCCCACCAATTCGCAGGCGAATTTTTTCCCCCGCCGATCACCGCCCCCAACTTCCGGCAGCCAAGGAAATCCGTAATCTCCGCCGCCTACTCCTCCCCCACCACGGCGGAGTACGGCAGAGGAAGCACCGCGACGTGTGTGAAGCCGGCGTCTCCGTCGTCGTTCTACGAGGTTCTGGGGGTCCCTGTCGGAGCGACGAATAACGAAATCAAAGCGGCGTATCGGAGACTGGCACGTGTCTGCCATCCCGACGTTGCCGCCATTGATGCCAAAAGCTCGTCGGCGGACGAGTTTATGAAGGTTCATACCGCCTATTCCACCTTGTCGGATCCGGCGAAAAGAGCTGATTATGACCGGAGACTGCTCCGGCGGGTGCCGCTGATGTCATCGAGATTTTCCGGCTTTGTTAGCCGGAACTGGGAGACTGATCAGTGCTGGTAGTGAACTAATTGAAGTAGGGATGGATGGAGAGAGAGAAAATTAGTAAAACTAATTCCCCCAAAAAAAGCAAAAAAAGAAGAAGAAGAGAAAATAGGTGATGTAACGTTGGGTAAATAATTTTAAAAAGTATGCGGTGAAAATGAAAGAAATCCAGTTCTCCCTGTTTTTTACTTTTGTACAGTTCTCAAGTAACTCAATTGCAAAAATACTAGTATCTCTCGTTGCTATTTCACTTATTTATATGACCTTTTCAGTTAGTTTCCTCTATAAATATTGATTTTACTACTCCCTGTCCCATCAGTTTTGACTTATTTTTTGGTCAACTTTTTCATACAATGTTTGATCATCAATAACTTTAATTACGGATATTAATGGTATATTAAAATTTGATATTTAGAAACTACGTAAACATAGGAGTCTAACAATATCGCACATGATGATATTAGAGTCTATATACTAATTGAAATTTATGGTCAAACATGATCTGAGAAAGTTGACCAAAAATAGGCCAAAACTGGTGGGACGGATGAAGTATTTCTTTTTCAATTTGTACCTCTATATAATGTGCTCAAGATCATGAATACAAACACACATTATTACCGTTATTTTCTTCATGGTATCATAACTTAAAATTCTGAAACGTAACGCCCTAAATTTTCTGTCCTAAATTTTTAGCAAACGCTTTTGTCGTCGTCCGCGCGTGACCTTCACGAACCGCCGATCCAAACTGCCTTTCTATCGTGTCAAAAAAAAGTGAATCTGCATCCATAAGCGCTAGTCCGCCGTGAATCTGCTCAGCTACTCTCCGATCAACTGCTCGCTACTCGCTGTGAATCTACTCAGCTACTCGCCGTGAATCTGCGATCCGATCAAGTCTTCCGCTTCGCCTCCGACGAGCCTTTCTGGCTAGCTCGTTTTCTCCAGTATCCGATGAGCTCGTTTTTTCCAGTATCCGGCATCTATCTCAGTATCCAGCATCCATCATTTTCTCCGAACCTTTTCCGGCTCAAGTCCCTGCTACTTCGTCCAGCCTCCAACTCGAAATGATAAGGCACGCTTGAGATTCACCCGCCTCACACGTGCTACCTTCTTTCCAGAAGCGTGAGCACTCACGCTCGTTTGAGAGACGCGTCTTCCCTTACAGAAGCCCGTATTTACACGTGTCATGCAGCGAACAACGAGTTCCTCCTCTAGCACGTGCGACCACGCGCCTAGTCCCTGTTCTTCCCATTCGGTAATTTGGTTGCTATTCTTCGGTATTTTTTTATTTTTTTTTATTTTAAACAAATAATTTGTGTTATAGCTCTTTTCGCCGGCGCAGGCACCTCGTTGCCAGAATTTGCGACTGCAACCTCCGATTCCCCTACCCTATATGATTTTGGTCCTTCTATGTCTGACGACCAATAGAGTACGACCCTTAATTTATTTAATCAGTTAAATTACCCTTCTGACCATGGGTCAGGTAAACCTACTTTACCTTTGGATTCTTGATTCGGGAGTCTCATATCACATGACTCTGATTGAAATTATTGTTGCTACCTATTCTATTAATGTTCTACTGCCTGATGGATCTATGTCATCTAATGCACAATATGGTTCTTTGCATTTTGGAGATATTACTCTTACTCATGTGATTTATATACCTACACTACGATGCAACTTATTATCATGCGCTAATACCATGAAGAAAATGGGTAATAATGTGTGTTTATAGTCATAATTTTGGGTTCATTATATAGAGGTACAAAAGGAAAAGGAAAAGGAAATATATTTTGGTCATCCATCATCTACGGTGTTGTCTTATATTCCTACTCTTGATTTTAATACAAATAATACTTCTATACCTTGCTCTGTATGTCACATAGCAAAACAGACTAGAAATAGTTTCTCCTTGATCTCTTCGAATGCTAGTTCTTTGTTTGAATTGATTCATTATGATGTTTGTGGGCCTTATAGCACACCATCTTCTAGTGGTGCATTTTATTTTTTTAACTATAGTTGATAATTATTCCCAAGATGTTTGGGTTTATTTACTAGTTGCTAAGTCAGATGTAGCCTCTGGATTTATAGGATTCTGTGCTTTAATCAAGAACCAGTTTGGGCGCACAATTCGTCGTGTCCGTGCTGATAATGGTTCATAATTTCTACCTTTGAGATCATACTTTGCCAAATTCAGGATCAATTTTTAGACATCTATGGTTGATACACCACAGCAGAATGGTCGGGTTGAGCGCAAGCATCGCCATTTGTTAAATTTGGCTCTTGTTTTACGCTTTCAGGATAATCTGCCAATTGAAATATGAGGAGAATGTGTTCTTACAGCTGCACATTTGATTAACTGGATGCCAACAAAACAACTCAATCGTCGCACGCCATTTGAGTTACTCTGTGGACGCATTCCAAATTACAAGCTTTTGCGGGTATTTGGTTGCCTATGTTATGCCTCCTACATTCCCAGTTATCATCACAAGTTTGCTCCAAGAAGTCGTCGATGTCTTTTCCATGGGTATCCTTCTGGAAAGAAAGGATATCAACTTTATGATTTGGAATCCAGTACCTTCTTCAACAGTTGGGGTGCTGATTTTTATGAAGAATAGTTTTCGTACGCTATACCATCTACCACTCCGCCATCGGCTCCTTTAGTGCATACCAGCACCACCAGTTCACTCTTGGTATCACCATCGCCGACGTTGTATGTTCCTCTCTCGCCGCCTGAATACCCTCTGCCAACTGCGGCCTCTGCTCCAGACCGTCGATCTGCTCGGCAGTCGGCCGGCCCAGCTGCAAACATGCTCCATTCGCCATTGATCGTGCCACCACATGCGCCTCAAGCGCCGCCTAAAGATTTTTTGGCTTCACCGTCGGATGTAGCGCCTCCCCCGCCAACCTGGCCAACTACTTCCTATGTACCGCTTCCTGCGGCCGAGCTACCCCATCCTTGACAGAGTGTTCGAGATCGTCGAGCTCCTGCTTATTTGGAAGATTATGTCTGCTCTGTTGCTGATATCAATACCCCCATGCTAGGATTACACCTGCGTCGTCATAATCCGCAGGTGTTCTCTATCGTTTAACTGATTTTGTTTCTAGTACCCATTCTAGATTTTTGGGTGTAGTAACTTCTAGTGCAGCTCCCACTACTTACTCTGAGGCATCTAAGCATGCTCATTGGCATGATACTATAGCTGATGAGATTAATACTCTTGAACATAATATGACTTGGACTTTAGCTCCTTTACTATGGATAAGACTACAATTGGATGCAAATGGGTGTATCGTACCAATTTCAAGTCTGATGGTATGATTGAGTGTCAGAAAAGCTCATCTGGTGGCTCTTGGAAATCATCATAAAGAATTGACTATACTGAGACATTTGCACCTGTTGCGAAGATGAGTTCGGTTTGCCTATATTGCAGTCATTCGTGGTTGGGAACTTCACCAGATGGATGTGCATAATGCTTTTCTACGTGATGATTTGCATGAAGAGGCCTTTATGAGCCCTCCACCGGGCTATCCTGCGGCCCCTGGCCAGGTATATCGCCTTCAAAATTCTCTCTAAGGTCTTCAGCAAAACCCTCGTAATTGGTTTACCAAATTGGCTCATACTTTACGTGCATTTGGTTTTGTTCAGAGTAAAGCAGATTACTCTCTATTTTCTTTTACTCATGGCTCAGTTTCCATGCATGTGTTTGTCTATGTGGATGATTTGGTCATTGCCAGTAGTTCTTCGTCGCACATATCTGAATTCAAGAAATACTTGAGCTCTTGTTTTCATATGAAGGATCTTGGTACAGTAAAGTATTTCTTAGGTATAGAGATTACTAGAAGACCGGATGGGATGTTTCTTTCACAACGGAAATATGCCCTGGACATCTTATCTGACACGGGTTTATCGACATCTAAGCCTACTGATTTTCCTATGGAGCAACTGCATGATCTTGCCAAAGTTGAAAGCCCCCTTTGTGATGATCCTGAGCAGATCGACGTCTGGTTGGTCGCCTCATTTACCTTACCATTAATCGTCCTAGGCTTAGCTATTCAATTCATACGCTTTCTCAGATTGTGAAGTCTCCTTATGTCCCTCACTGGCAAGCTGGGATTCGAGTTCTTCACTACTTGAAGAGTCATCCTGGTCAAGGTTTATTTCTCTCTTCTTGTAGTTCTTTACACTTGACTGCTTATTGTGATTCTCATTGGGTTGCATGCCCTATTACACGATGCTATATTTATGGGTACTTTGTGATGATCGGTGATTCTCTGATTTCATGGAAGACCAAGAAGCAACCTACGGTTTCTCGTTCTTCTGCTGAAGCGGAGTATCCTACCGTGGTTGTTACTTGTTGTGAGTTGTTGTGGCTTAAGTCTTTTCTTCAAGATTTAGGTGTTGTGCATTCTGCTCCTATGCGACTATTATGTGATAGTCAATCGACTCTTTATATTGCGGCAAATCCAGTGTTCCATGAACGTACGAAGCATATAGAGGTTGATTGTCATTTCGCACGTGATCTTGTACAATCTGGTACTGTTGTTACTCATTATATCCGCACTTTTGATCAACCTACATACTTATTCACTAAAGCTCTCGAATGGAATCAGTTTCATTCACTACTTGCCAAGTTGGGCATTTCTGATCTCCATGCTCCAACTTCATGAGGGATGTTAAGGAATATAAATATTACTTGTAATTGTAATTAGGTTATATTTCCTTTTCCTTTTGTACCTCTATATAATGTACCCAAAATCATGAATACAACAAACACACATTAATACCCTTATTTTCTTCAAAAACTTTGCCACTTCTATCAAAAATAAATTGTACTCCCCCATTTTTGATATGTTTGATACCATAACTTTAGATTTTTTTTTCTTTTGCAAGTTAAAATGTGTGGAGAGAATTGAGTGAAGAGAGTTAAATGTCTAAATGATTCATTTTTTTCCATAAAAGAAAATGTGTCAATTTTAACAAAACATGCATAAATATTATGTGTCTCAAACTTAAGAAAACATGGGGTGTTCTATTTCTTTTTTGTACTATTCCCTCTATTCTATTTTTAAAAAAGTTCTTTTTATTTTAAGAATTACAATTTACTTAGATTTGAGTTTTTACTATGTTCAGATGTATTGAACAAATTCAAAAAACAAAGCTCAAAAGTTCGGACCAAAACACAGGAACTGACAAATGAAGGGAAGAGTTTTGGGAGAAATTTTTTGACCAACTTGCTCAAAGCTTAGGAACAACCAATTTTTTTTGATTAACTTAATTAATCAAGGATTGTTGTCTACTAAAAAAAAGTCAATTATGCCATTTTTGTTGGGACGAGAGTATTCGATTCTCTTCTTCAATGGACCTAGATCTCTTTACTGATGAACATTCTTTTACCAGGAGCATTGGTTCAGAAGCTGCTCTTCCTGTCTCATTGGCCTTCCAATCAAATGCCCTAGCCATGTCTTGCTTTTAGCCTCGTCCGATGAATCTTGGTTGATTACAACCAGACTTCCGTTTCCTTGATTACATTCCTACCCGTCAGTTGTGCTTGAACCTGTCGTCCTCTCCCTTTTCCTGCATTGTGGTTTTAAAAAGCTTCTTGTACCGAAACGATTTCATACGCTTCTTCAAATTTTTCTTTGGTGATAAGCTACCATCTCATGCCTTAGTTGATTTAGCTTATTTGGTGGATTTGAGCTTATAAACAAAACTGCCTTATTTTAAAAGTTGTGGGTGTTTTTCCTCTGTAAATAGCTTTTGATTATCAAATACGCACTTTTTTACATCTTTACCAATCATTAAAAGATTTTGAGTAAAATGCTAAAATAACCCTACTTTTAGGCTGAAAGTGCCAATATAACTCTGTAAAATAATAAAGTGTCAAAATAACACTAACTTTTAAATATATGTGTCAATCTAACCCTGGTAGCCATTGAGTTCAATATTTAACACCAAAATTGACTGAATTTTAAGGAAATGACAATTTAACCCCTGAATTAAAAATAAAGAAAAAGAAAAAATAGTCTTTTCCATTTTTTCTTTTTTTTTCAAAATTCGAAGGTAAAATTGTCATTTCTTTAAAATTCAGTCAATTTCGATGTTGACTTTTAGAGTCAATGACTTTCAGGGTTAGATTGACACATACATCATAAAGTTAGAGTTATTTTCACACTTTCTCATTTTGCAGGGTTATTGACACTTAAGAAAATCCGAGTAAACCTCAAACAAATTTGAATATGATTTTGAACCTCAACTCCATCGTGCATTGAATCTAATTTCTCAACGCAGCATGAATCTGGTCAGAAGTCTCTCTGAATCTCAAATTCAATTCTTCACCCCGACCAGTGACGCCGCCTCTCTCAAAACCCAAAACAATTTCTTCACCCTAAACCCAGTTGCTACAGAAACTACAAATCAAGCTCAAATCGTGGTGAATCCGGCGGAAACCAAGCTGAAATCGAGGCGAATTCAGTGGAAACCAAGCTCAAATCTCAGCGAAGCTCGGATCTGACGGGGCTAAACTCAACAAATGGTTTCTCTTCAACATCCACGATCTTCTACGCAGCCTTCCGCAACAATCGAGAAGGATTATCATACCCAGCGGCAATCTCGGTTGGTTGCGAAATTAGAAGATGGTGGCTAGTTGGTGGCGGGGTATAGAGGTTGAAGACGGTAACTGGTTGGTGGTTCGGCGGCTCGAGTGGTGGGAAGGGTTTAGAGAAGCAGCAGGAGACGGGTGGTGGGTGGTGAGGTACAAGTTGAAGAAAGGGCTGGGACATGGGGTGTACAAGACTTTTTCTCAGAGTGAAATTAACAATTATGATAAACGGGCCACATAAATGATAAAAGAATTTTTTTTCATGTGTGTGTTGAGCGAGTATAATGAAAAAGAAAAAGGATGACAATTATACAGAGAGAGAAGAAAATGGAATTTCTAGGCAAGTGTTGTTCCATGTAGGCAAGTGATGTACCCTCCGTTCAGCTTGGCACACTTTACATTTAAAAATGTTCATTTAGAATGATTTAAGGAAATTTTTACCATTCAATTTACTTTTTATTCTTCCCATTGATTTTGATCCACACAATTAGTATCTTCTAAAAATATGTGTCAAAAAGTAAAGTGTCAAACTTAATTGAACAGAGGGAATATATAAAAGGACACTAGCTAGCAAATTTGTCTTATTTTTAAAATAGGAGAAGACAAGCTTTTCTTTTTCCACTGCTGAGCAAAGCAATTTATGAACCAACTTCTACCTCTGATGTGTGCCACTCATTTAACCAATGGTACTAAATTATAACCGAACCCTGTAATACAAGAGATGCATTCCATTGCATTCACCCAAGTGCTACTACAGTGAGAGCTACAAGAAACTATCTCAGCCAACATGAGCAGTTGATGTTTCTTCCAGTCAAAGCTCCTAAACAGCACCCATAAGATCAGCGCAAAAGCCATATCAACCAGTGCTCCATACTCATAAATATCTGCAGGATGCGCAATTATGCAGAAGGCTCCCGCACTGACGTAGGCAAGTTCAGATCAGGTTCAAATTCACTCAAGGGGAGTAGATGAGCGTCGACCATGTCTTGGGTGACATCTTCCAGGGATGGAGGATCCCACTGCAAACAAAAGATTTTGAGTCATCTTTGGCATTACTCTACTTGCTTTGCTCTTGGCTAGCAAGCCGAGACAAATAAACATTTCAATTGATAAACAATGACTATTATAACTAAAATGCTTATAGATACCTTTGGGGTAAAGTCCTTATCAACCAATCTTGCACGGACACCCTTTAGGGAGAAGCAACATTTTTGTGAGCACCAGTGGACACATTTGATTTGGGGGTATAAAAAAATCGACAATAGATTCGTGTAACAGAGTCCATACCTCACAAAAGTCGTTGGAGACAGTTTTTGAAATGCAATTTAAGGATATTCTATATTCACGCGCCAGACACTGATCAAGAGGTTGAAATCTACCTTCTCGAATCTATATTAAGCAAGAGAAATGGATGCTTCAGATTTTAATGATGTAAAAGATGGACCAAATCGTTCAATGAGACAATAGTAAGGGTTTCAACAGCTTACAGATTGTAAAGTAACTTTAAGGCTTATGGGAGAAGCTTCCTTTATTTTTTTAAGTGTTGTCTTGCCCCAATCATCTGAAGGTTGCATTGCTTCCTCTTCCTGCTTAGGCAGGATCAAACATATGAACCAATCTCAAATTCAATTATGTGCAACATAGATTTCTCAAGTCCTCAAAGCATCCCAAGTGAAATAGTACATAGAACGTTATTGTGCCCAAGTTAGCTCCAGAATCATGAAAACATCTACTCGTACTAATAATGAATGAAAAATCATGCATACATTTAATGTCTCATCACATTACACAAGCTTTAATACCACCAATCCAAGCCCTTCTACAAACAAAAAGTTTTCAAGCATTTTTAAATGGTAAATAGATGATAACTGATGGTGCTGCAACGCAAGGGTTAAGGCTTAATGACCAAAAGCTCCTAACATATTACAAGCAGCTTCAGCATGAGTCTTACTGACTAAGATTTTGAACCATCTTGAAATGGTCAAAAGATGAAACTGATGGCCCAGCAATCAACAGGGAATAAGGATTGATGACCAAAAGCTCTAAAACACTAAATGTAGAGACTTTGGTTCACTAGATTGCATTTCTTCTCTTTTTTTTGGAAAAATGATTCACTACATTGTACTTCCTCCGTCCCACAAGTTTTGGCGTGTTTACTTTTTCCAAGTCAAACTTAATAAACTTTGACCCAAAATATAAACTAATATATTTATACTAAAAATATCATGTGAAATATTGTTAGATTCATCTTTACATCTTCTTAATATTAAATTTTTATGTGGAATTGTTGTATGTAGCTAGAGATATTAACAGTCAAACATGATCATTTAAGACCACAAAAAAGTAAACATGCCAATACTCGCGGGACGGAGGGGGTACTTAAGAAGGATTTTGTCAAGTTTGCTCTGCAGTTCAAAACTTTTAAAGCTAAAATTATACTAGCTTTTGCATTGAAAACTAAAGGACATCTGAATCTATAAATATGAGCAGCAGGGCTTACCAGAGCATGTACAATTTCCTCAACAGTATCCCGGCTGAAGCATTTATCAATTTTATCTAACCTGAGATCAGAGAAATGATTTAACAATAAATATAGAACTGTAAAATGGCCAACTTTCAAACTTTCTGCAAAAAATAATTTCAGCTGGTCATCAAAATCGCATTCTTAATCTAATTTCAAGTTTCACTGCTCTTAAAACCCATAAAAAAACATTACACTGTCTAGGACAATGAGCCAATATACTGCTCAATCATGGATATTCCATTTATATACAAGTTCTACCTTCCAACTTGAAACTTGAAAAGGTATAAGGTCCATTAAAAGCTGACAAATCACAGACCACAATCATGGACCCAACCTCTCTATTTACAACAGCAAGAGTACAGGTTACATACAAAAGTCGTTATCCTAATAATGTCTCAAGTTCACTAATCATATGTACACATTGATTTCCAAAGTTTTTTTAGAGAACTACCGTTAGTACTTCAGGGATATAGTTCACGTAATTTTCCACTCTTCCACCTCATAATAATTACAAAGATCTTGGTGTTCAACCAATAAACACCATTTTAGCCCTTATGGGGTAGTGAAAGGGCCAAAAACAAAGAAATGAAATGACGAGGACATAAAAGTTGTTGAAAAAGCATTTGATGACAGAAGGTAACAAATGAAAGCATTTGATGACAGAATGAAATGAGAGGTGAAAAAGTTCAGAAAACAGTCTGATCTTAAGCATTTGATGACAGAAGGTAACAAATGAAAGCATATAATTGACACAGAAGTTGAAAACCTCAGCAGCTAGTAAGAAGATAGAAAAAGAATAATGGAAAAATTTAACAAAATATCAGGGAATGGGAAATAGTTACTTATGAAGCACACTACTCCGATCTGGGAAAACAAGATCACCGTATTGTGCAAGAGAACTTTCCACAACAGAGCGATCATCTGTGATCAATTTACCAAGGCGCTCTTCAATCCAAGGAAGCCTCTGTAATTGAAAAACGATTTTAAAATCCTATGATGGAAATTGGAATTGATACTCCCTCTGGTCTTGAATAATTGGCCCTCTTCAAATTGAAAAGTTAAATGAGTGGAGGAGATTGTATAGGGAGAGTAAAAAGTAAATTGAGTGGATGAAATTAATCATAGTTTTGCCAAAAAGGGAAGGTGTCAATATAAAAAGACAATCCCAAAAAAGAAAGGGTGCCAATATAAAAAACCAGGAGGAAGTACTTATGTAAACAATTCTATATTCAGATCTTGAAGATTACTTCTTTCAAAGAAAAATGTGTAGCGAGCCCACAAGCAATCATTTCTATTCCCTGAAGCTTTTCCCCAGTGAGAGCCAGATATTCTCCTGTAAAACAAAGGAAAAAATGTAAATATCTTGAGAGCTGCTTGTACCAATCAAATAATAGCAGTGACAATATATCAATCCCAACTCGTCCGGTACTGTGCACAAAGCTTCTTCATGGCACGCCTGCACTGTTTCATTGAATGTAATGTTTTTTCACGGTGACCAACAACGGTAGGGGGTTGAGAAAGGGGTGTCAGGGGGGCAAAAGTGACTGATAAAATAGATGATACAGGTTTGTAATCACAATTCAATAAGTAGCCCTGGCAAGAGAAACAAAAGTGACAGAATACAAATGACGAAACATTACAGAAAACATGTATTTGTGGCCCTCGTGCATTAAGCAGCAGTAGCGGGGGTTGCCAATGTGGCGAAAAGTAAAGGAGAATGAGAATTTGCGCCAGAAGTAATACAGTTATACCCAGTGAAAATCATAACATGCAGAAGCCATGTAGTATAAAAGTATACCACATAGCTCATATCACCAATCCCACATGAACCCAATCTATATCCTAAACCCAGCAGTGGCTCACATAACACGAGCATAAAGAACAAAAAACAGCAACAGAACATAGACTACACCTAGGGGAGGATCCAAGGAGGGGTAGGTGTAGGCTCAAGCCCCTCCTTGAACCACCAGATTTTTTTAAAAATATGACCGGGTTTGGATGTGTTTTGATTTCAAGCCCCTTCCTGGCAGTATCTTCAGAGAATATCCAAGCTCTCGTGAAGAAGAGGGAAGCTTCCTTTTCTCTATGTGAGAAAGACAACATCTAAGAAACATCGAAGAAACCCAGGCAGCAGAACCGGAGTTGTCAAGACATACTAAATACAAAGAAGGCAACATGTGAATAATTAAATTCTTTTGCAATTGCATATAATTGTATTAAACTTTGCAACCATGACTAGTTTCTCCTCAAACCTTTCATAAATAGAATGAATTGACAACTTCTTATTAAATACCCCCACCTTTCATTTTGAGGTGCCATAAAATTATTCTCACTTTTGAGTTTTTTTAGTGAATTTAATTTCAATTTCATCCACACATGTCTATTCTATTCTGTTAGTCATTCATACATTTCTACCCACTTTCTTATATCACTTAAACTTCATCTATAATACATTCTTAAATTTGAGATAGAAACTACATGATATGATATGAGTGGGAAGGACGCAGTAGTAATCTTTGTTTTTACAGATTTACTTATTATACTCCCTCTGGTCCTCTATAAGTGACCCCTTCAAAATGGCTCAAAGTTTTTAAAAATTGAAATGAGTAATGGAGGTTGTATTAGGAGGATAAAAAGTAAATTGGATGAAAAAAAAACCACCTAGGATTTGCCTAAAAAGGAAACAACCAAAATAAAATAACCATCCCAAAATAGAAATGAAGCCATTATTAGAGGACCAGAGGGAGTATATTTTTTAACTTTTCATGACAATTGTAAAAAATAAATCTTCATCCATTTGTTTAGTCCTCTTTCATTAAATTTAGAATAAACTATTATTTATAATTTTGTATTATTAACTCTTTAATTACCTACATGATTTCTCAAAGAAAGAGAGAATGAAAAGTGAATAAAGTAAAAAAATACTTTTTTAAAGTAAATCAGAGAGCATGAAATTGTTTTTTACGAGAATATAGTAACGAAAAAGTAATAGACCTTTCAAAGAAAAAAAATACCAAAATCTTGAAGTGAGGTGTATTATATTAATACAAAAGAGTACCTTGAATTAAGACAGAGGGAAAATATGACTTACTATAAATCTAACTCAATGATTTTGAGGTTTAAAAAAATGCATGCATCAAATTGTAAATTTGGATAAAGTGGTCGTTTTTAATCAGTTATGTGTAGCTTCTCTTATATTTAGTTTCTGGCTCTGCCACTGACTACACTGCATATAAAAGGATGTATGCATAGTTAAAGTTTTGATTCACGCATCCACAAACAAGTTAAATAATATCTGGTAGAGCTACTTTTAACCACAGTTCCTTTGGTTGGTTGCTTTCTTCTAAGCATAGAAAGGTTTAACAAATCATCGCCTTGCCAAATGCAATCATCATTCTTGGTCAAATAATGGTTGGTTATCAGCTAATTTACATGAAATTCATACTACAGCCCTTACTACACTTCTTGAGCAATACATATCAAAAGAACAATCAGCAAAGATTTTCCAAATCTTATAGAGACAGCTCTTTCATCTTTTAAGTATATGAAAAGTAATGAAAAAGCCCGACTTTTAGATGCTCCCCTATAAGTTGGTTTTCATCAAAAGGTCATTGAAACTGTAATCTTAAAGCAGTGTCTACACTATATCCCAAGTAAGCCATGGTATCAAGTTAGAAAATGATGTAATGTTACAAAAACCAGTCAAGTTTTGAAGAACACCATATTAGCCCAACCATAACTAAGCTTTTATTCTACTACAGAGAGATCAACTATATGGATCATATTTTTCAATAATGTTCAAACCACATTTCTTATTTAGGGTTCAAGTATATATCAAATTCTAATAAATCATTCAATCCTTTCTATTTCTTTCCCTTACCTTATAAATAGAATAATAATGCACTTGTTTCAAAACACCACACATTGGCATCTCATCATCTCCTTGATCCGATAACTGAACTACTGCCATTTTATTTTAAATGGACTTGTTACTTATTCTATCCTCAACTCAACTTTTTAGTTCTACTACTAGCCATGTCTTTCTTCCAAACCCACATTCAGTCACCCAGCACTGATCTATAAAGTATTCCCAGTCTATGGTTATTTGTGAGACTTTTTTGACATTTATGCAATGCTTTGAAATCACAGGATTCGAAGGACAAAGCCAACTTGAATGAAATAAAATTTGACACAACAAGGTTAAGTCACAACAGTAGTTAGTCCATGAAACAATACATTCAGAATAAAACATGCGGGAAGAAGAAAATATTACAATCCCTAATGTGGGATTGTGGTACTTCTCAAATGTGGGAAGAAGAAAATATTGCAATCTTTATTTTACAAATCCAAATCACAGATCTCACCTCTTGTTGAGTGCAACTTGCTTCTTGT
>JAULKJ010000011.1:10134123-10144733 GCA_032355405.1 Rubia balearica | reverse complement strand
TCATGCGAATAAAGTTTGGGATCAAATCAGCTTCACGAGTTGGATTCTGCTTCATGCGAATAAAGTTTGGGATCAAATCAGCTTCACGAGTTGGATTCTGCTTCATGCGAATAAAGTTTGGGATCAAATCAGCTTCACGAGTTGGATTCTGCTTCATGCGAATAAAGTTTGGGATCAAACCAGCTTCAGTCGTCTTCCTCCCCTGCTCGGAAGTGATCGAGTAGACAGCCTTAACATTGATCTCGACATCACAGTAAGTCACGGGAGAGAGTGGGATATAGTCCCCCAAAACTGATGAGATGTCCTTGACCGGATCTTGCGCTGATTGTACACTTCCTGATTCCTTTCGCTCAGTAGCATGAGATTTGGCATTTCCTACATCAGACAAGAAGACCCTGATTCAATAATAATAATCTCAAAGATTCATTCACCATCAAAACATTTGTACTTTCCGGACCAGGCTCACCAGGAATCCCAGTCAGCTCCCTTAAGCCGTTTGATGTTCTGGTTTGTCTTTTCTTTGCTTTCTTTTTGAGCAGTGGTTTTTCTGGTCCTGTTATTGGGGTAAATAATTGCAGGAGTCTCTCTACCTGCACAGCCAGTAAACATCCGGGCCAAAGACAATTCATGACGATTGAATGGTATCTACGGCTGCTTCAATTAGTTATGTTTTTACAGATTCACAAAAACTTATCAATGTGCTCGATGAAGTAGTTGTAAAATAAAACATTGTACCTGATGTCTGGACAAACCAAAGTTGAACTTGTTCTTCTGGTAGTAATTACCACTGATCGCTTCTCTGAAAACAGCTTCTGGTATAGGATGGCAGTCCCAGATGACACGAACACAAACCTGAAGTTTGACTCAATTAAAGTAATTGGCTGCCGTATTCTATAGTAAAGTGAACACTGGGATTGGAAAGACATAAAGAAAATGACCTGGGCTGGGAAGGCCTTCTGTGAAGAAGACCGATAAGCATGGGGATTTATATCCAACTGACCGTCTGAAACAGCTTGAAACACACCATAAAGTTTCCTGGATTCGTACTCAAAGAGAAACAAGATCATTCCAGACCTAACAGCTTTGACGAAGTCAGCAGAAGCCATAGGGAGGCCAAAGAGGTTCCTGTTAAGGCATTCTTGCTTTGTAGCTCTGCTCGACATGAAAATGGCTCCATCTTCCGGAAACTCTCCACAACGATAGGAACCAGAAGAAAAGGCCTTCCTCTTTCCAGGATGCGTCATGCCTATGGTTGTAACAAAAAAACACAATTAAGTAAATTTTGAAGGGGGGGAAAAGTGGCAACTAATGGTATTACTTGGTTCTGCAATCAACTTTTATGAACTACTGGATATTAAAGATGATATAAAAGAAATCACACAAATTTAAAGCTTTCAATCCGCAATAAAGTACCTAGTAGATACCAATTACCAAGGCAATCACCCTGCTCTCTAATTTCTAGGTGTCATAGAGTAAACCTACTAACAACCTAAATGAGATGGGATTCAATACTAAAACAAACAAAGCAGCATATTAGAAGGAAAAAAAGTCGATGCTGAAACTTGTTAATAATATAATCATATCCATTACCTTCACTAAAATAAGCTAATCATAATACCGTCTGCAGTCTAATAGCTTAAGTGATGTACATGTCTAAACTCAATATGGTTATGTGAAGCATTCACAGACCAAAACTATACCACATATTTGTACTTAAACTTAAGCAGAAGCAACTATAAATCAGGGGGAAAAATTCCTAAGCAGAAAACATATAAATTCATATTTTCTCCATTTCTAGAGAACACATCAAGATTCAGAGTTTTGAAACGAGACCTCCCGCTCATTAATTACTGATCAGATCAAATCGGTCTTGTTTGAGGTCTTAAACAAGACCTCCCGCTCATTAATCCTATACGAAACCGACAACAAACAGAATAGTAGATGATCTTTGCTGATCAAAATTCCAAAACAAGCATATCATTAAACGAAAACCAAATCTCCACCAGTAAGCAAAAATCCAAAACACAAGTGCATCAACCTAGCCAAAAATCCAAATACAGCAAATAAACATTAAATCATAAATACATCAACGGCCAACTAGAGCTAAACACCTTAGAAATCCCTATTCAGATTCATCACATCAGCATAAACCAAACAAACAAGCTGATTTCAGCTGAAAATGATCCCTAACAAAACCTATCTTAAAAATCAACTAATATAACACTAAATATCCCTCTACTTTCAGCAATATCCCATCCTCCCCCGCTCTTTTAAATAATTAGGTTATCAAACATACAACCGACAGCAAAAATGCAACCAAAACCAAATTACAACTGATCAGATCAAATCGGTAAATTCCAAATATGCGAAATGAAGAAGAAGGTGCGAGCTGGAACTCACCTGAACGGAGATATTCCAACCGTCGCCGTAGGAAGACAAGTAGCTGTCTCACTTCTCACACTGTCACACTTTACCGTGTTCGAATCGTTGGTTTTTGTAAAAACGAAAAGTACAGTTTTATTATCAAAATAAAAGAAAGGAATAAAAAATACAGACTTGTGCGCTCGGGACGACTTGCCTCAGTTGACTTCATTTTATATTGGGCTTTCATTTCAACCCATTTCTAATTAGGGCCCTTAGTTGAAAGATTTTCTTCTAAAACTGTTGGTTTGATTTGCAATTAGGGTAAAGTGTATGAATCATTAGTTGGTTCCATTTGTAATTTTGATATTTACTTCAACTTTATGAAGTAAGGTGTCATTGTTCATGGAATGGTTACAAAACGAAGAATATTGATTAGATATTATTCTTATTACTCAATTTCACGTGAATACGCATAGCATCGGGATCAAGTGGAGCCACATCGCGACGTAAAAGAAAGTGTACAAATTTCAACTAAATTCACTATGAGTTAAAATTCCACTTAAATTAATTTGCACGCTGAAACAGTCTCTAAAACTCTTTATCGAGCACTCAGCGAATTCATTTAAATGGTCACTCGTGGTTTCGGCTACTGAATCAATGTATCATCACAAGTGAAGTTTCCATTAAAAATTGTCTATCAGTGTTTGGGAAATTATTGTAAGATTTATGAACATTATTTGACATAATCAACGGCTACTAAATAGTCCTTTGTGTCTTCAACAACTACGAAATTGACGTGTCATCGCTTTAAGAGAATTTTTCATTAAAATTCATCTATTCTTGAGGATTTATTATAAGATTTATAAATAGAATCTAAAATAATCGAATTTATTGATATTTCGTGTAGAATGGAGACTATTACACATCAAATCATACTAAAATTCAAATGCAATTTCGATTTCGATTAAGAGATTGGATTGGATATGGACATGCATTTGATCCATGCCTTATTTGGGCCTTTCCTATTTCTAGTAGTGGAATTTAGAGCCCATTTCCAAAAGCTAAGTGGAAAGACAATTTTGTCCTCGTCGTCTTCTTCACTATCTCATAGCCTAAAGCCCTAAACCCCCAAATTGCAGCTAGCTGAAAAATCACCTCCCTATGGAAAACCCGCCGTCGGTAGACAAAATTCAAGGTCCATCAATGGAGGAAGGTTCCGCAGGAGGAGACGAGGAGGTGAAGGCGGTAAGTTTCAGAGACCTCGGAGTAAACGAGCAGCTGGCGGAGGCGTGCGATGATCTGGGGTGGAAAGAGCCGACGAAGATCCAAATCGAGTCGATTCCTCACGCACTCGAAGGGAAGGACGTGATTGCGCTGGCCCAAACCGGGTCGGGTAAAACCGGCGCCTTCGCCCTTCCGATACTGCAGGCGCTTCTAGAAGCTCCCCAAGCTTTCTTCGCCTGCGTTTTGTCTCCAACTAGGTAAATGTAAACCGGTTTCTGTTTTTGTTGATTTTGTTGGGAGTAAAGACGTGATTTTGCTGACAATTGGGGTGTTTTGGTTGTAGGGAGCTTGCTATTCAGATTGCTGAGCAGTTTGAAGCTTTGGGATCAGGCATAGGTGTCAAGTGTGCTGTGGTGAGTTTTTCGACAAAAAAATGTTTATGTGAATTTTAAGTTTATGTGAGTTTTCTTGATGCTAAGTATTTGAACTGTTACCAGCTTGTTGGAGGTGTGAGCCAAACTGACCAGAGCATTGCCCTCGCAAAGCGGCCCCACATTGTTGTGAGCATTCGTGTTATCTTAGCTCGTTCGTGTTTGTGTTTACTATTATTAACCTTGGTTGAATGTCTTGAAATGCGTTTAGTCGTTTGAAGAGTACTTATTGCCAGTGTAGATAATAGTTGTATCTCTGTTGCGTTAGGTTGCGACACCTGGTCGCTTGGTGGATCATCTATCCAATACTAAAGGTTTTTCGCTGCGAACGCTCAAATACCTGGTGCGATTTCCTTTATGTTAAATCAGTCTTAGCATTTGATATGACTTGGTTATTGCTGTGCAGTTAAATTGATTGCTTGTTCTCGTTTGCATCACAAACAACAGGTCTTGGACGAAGCTGATAGATTGCTGAATGAGGACTTTGAGAAAACACTTGATGAGATTCTGAATGTGATTCCTCAAGAGCGGAGAACCTACTTGTTTTCTGCCACCATGACTAAGAAGGTAATATGATAATTACTGTTGTTGTGCTGAGGTTTTTGTCTATCTTAATTACAACTAATTCTTTTGTCATTTCTATTTTCCGCAGGTCAAGAAGCTACAGAGAGCATGCTTGAAAAATCCAGTGAAGGTAATAAAATTCCTCTTGTTTTTATGATGTGGTTATCTTTGGAATGGAAAATCAGTCTTTATTCTTTGTTTCAGATTGAAGCTGCATCTAAGTACTCTACCGTCGATACGCTCAAGCAACAGTTTCGGTTTATTCCTGCAAAATATAAGGTTTGGCTCCATTTTTTGTACTGCCAAATTGTTTGTAGGGCTGCAATACAAAAATGGGATAAGGATAACTTATAGGATAGTTCCTTGTGTAGCTACATAGTATAGACAAGTGCAATGACTGTATTATGACCATGCATTTTATTTGTTTGCATGTCTTCTATTTTTGTCTCTTTTCTTGTGTTGAAGTTGAATTTCTCGTTTCTGCGCAGGAGTGCTATCTTGTTTATATTCTGACTGAGATGTCTGGCAACACAACAATGGTGTTCACACGCACATGTGATGCAACTGGTTTTCTGGCATTGATGCTTCGAAACCTTGGCTTGAGGGCCATTCCCATTAGTGGTCAGATGACCCAGGTATTGGTCACTATGGCTCTGATTTCTTGCGAATTTATTACAATGGTTAGTCCTCGGGTTCGATATTTTCATGTATTGGACAGGCCAAAAGACTTGGAGCTCTTAACAAATTTAAGGCTGGAGAATGTAACATTCTAGTTTGTACTGATGTTGCAAGTCGAGGCCTTGATATTCCATCCGTAGATATGGTTATTAATTATGACATCCCCTCAAACTCCAAGGTTAAGCTTATTTCTTTTTGGTCTACATTAAACTCCTGCATCCTTCATATGCTTTCTCCACTATGCAATTCCTCGTCTCAGTCGTCGTCCAGAATGCTGTGTTTCTCAGTCGTAACCAGAATGCTGTGTGTGCTGATTCATTTGTATTGTACAGGACTATATACATCGGGTTGGAAGAACTGCTCGTGCTGGACGATCCGGGGTCGCGATTTCTCTTGTGAACCAATATGAGGTGGAGTGGTATATTCAGATAGAAAAACTTATCGGTAAGCCGCCGCGCGTGCCATACTGTAGAGATCGCACCATAACTGATCCAACCTATTCTTTTTGTGCTGATTACTTAATGTTTCAGGTAAGAAGCTACCCGAGTTTCCAGCTGAGGAAGAAGAAGTACTACTATATTTGGAGCAAGTCATGGAGGCCAAGAGGCTTTCTATAATGGTACGACTCGATTATACTGCATACATGATCTCCTGTTTTTCTCGGTAAACCTCATCTGTAACTGACCAGAAATGTTTACCTTTAAACAGAAACTTAAAGAGGCCGGGAGGAAGAAACGAAGAGGCGTTGGAGATGATGCTGAGGAAGAAGTGGACAGATATTTAGAAAAGAACAATGCAATGAAAAATGGCAAATCAAAGAAGTTTAAGAGATGAGCGATGGAACTAGATTATAGGAAAGCAGACATTTTGTCAATTTTCTGCGATAAACAATAACATGAATGTTAGATTCTTGTTTCCTTGTTTCTGAAAACCTTATCAAGAAAAGTAGAAGAAGCTGTAAATGATTCAATTTTGCTGTTTGAACAGAAGTTGATGTTATATGGCAATCAGTAGATCTTGGTTTGCATATTCTGTGAACGAAAATAATTGTCCCAAGTTTAGAACTGAAAGATCCAGTTCCATACTAACTAGTCTCATTTACCGTTGAGAGTTTAAATAGTCGATTGTATAGTAGTCGTGGAGTAGAACTGACATCAACCGACCCTAAATATGTTCGACGACTCAAAATGATGCCAAAAAGTTGACGAATTTCAACTTTTTAACAATAACATTCTGGCAAAACTATGAACTTCCTAGATTAACCCAGAAACTAGCCTTCGCAGCTCTGAAGAACTTTACTAGTTTGCGCCTGCGATCAGTTCATCCTTTCTTCCTACATGGAAAGACCTTTGTCCTTTACTACTCTGCAGATCTTTTTCAGGCGCACATGGTTTTGAGAAGAGGCCGCGAGAGGGGAGGCTGGAGTGCCGCCGCCGTTGAATCCGACGGTTGAGACGATGAGCCCTCCATCTTTTGCAACCTCCAATTATGCCTTCTACTTGAAAGTTCTGCAACAATGCATCAATTCAAACACAAAAAAGCAAGGTTTTCAAGCTCATGGCCATCTTTTAGCCAATGGGCTCTCTTCAAACAAGCATTTAGGCACAAAATTGATCATCTTTTACTCCAGAGCTGGCGACACTACGAACGCCCGGAAAGTGTTCCACAAAATGCCCCAACGGGACGTGGTGGCCTGGACTGCTCTGATCTCCGGCCATTCGCAGCACGGAGAATGGGAAGAATCCTTAAAAGTGTTTTCAGATATGCACAAAGAAGGGGTTAATTTCAATCAGTACACTTACGGGAGCGCGTTGAAGTCTTGCACCGGTTTGCTGAGTTTGAATAGAGGAAAGCAGGTTCAAGGGATTGCCCAGAAAGGTAGATTTGTGGAGAATGTCTTTGTTCAGAGTGCAATGGTAGATCTGTACTCCAAATGCGGCGAAATGGAAGGCGCTTTTCGTGTTTTCGATACCATAACACAAAGGGACTTGGTTTCTTGGAATGGAATCATTAATGGATTTGCTAACCAAGGCTACCATCATGATGCCTTTTCCATGTTTCGTCTAATGCTGAGAGAAGGTACGTGTTTTGAGCTAAATACGATGGCGAGATATGATTTCATGCAGCGGAACTTGTGACATTGTTTTGTGTAGGTTTTCTTCCGGATTCCTTCACTCTTGGAAGCCTTCTGACAGCCTCAATCGAAGTTGACACAATACATAGTTTAGTGATTCGCTTAGGTTTGGAGTCGCGTAATACACTGACAGGATCCTTAGTTGATGGATATGTTAGATGTGGAAGCATAGATAAAGCAAGACAAGTTTACAGAAACATGAAGGACAAAGACATCATCTCGTGCACTGCCTTGATCACGGGCTTTTGTCAGGAAAACGGGCATATCCACGTGGCATTGGAGCTCTTCGATGAAATGCGCCAAATGCAAATCAGAATCGACAGTGTAATGTTTTGTTCTCTGCTTAGTGCCTGTGCCCATACAGCTTCTCTGTTCTTAGGTAAACAGATCCATTGTAGTGCATTGAGCCATCAGGTTCATCTGGACGTGGCGATGGGAAACACATTGATCGACATGTATGCTAAATCGGGAGATGTTGAAGGCGCGAAGCGCGTGTTTGATGAAATGGAGAAGAAGAATCTCGTCACCTGGACAACATTTATCACCGGTTTAGGGAGAAACGGGCGTGGAAATGAAGCTGTTTCGCTATATGAAAAGATGGAAACTGAATCTGAAGAGATGAAGCCGAACGACGTGACATTGTTGGCCCTTCTTTCAGCATGCAGCCATAGCGGCTTATCCGGAGAAGGGTGGAGATGCTTTGATAGAATGGTCCGGGACCATGGCGTTCGGCCAAGGCCCGAGCACATTTCTTGTCTCGTAGACCTGTTAGCACGAGCCGGGGATGTGGAGAAAGCGTATAACCTGGTATGCAGCTTGAACGTCGTCCCTGATGCCTCAGTATGGGCCGCAATTCTCAAGGCTAGTACCGTTTCTGGAAACATGGTCATCGGAGAAGCAGCAGCTAAGCATTTAATGAAGATTGATCCTAAGAACCCAGCAAACTACGTGGTGATTGCAGGGATGTATGCAGATGCCGGGTTTTGGGATAGTTCGATGAAGGCTCGAGATTTCTTGAAACATAAAAGTCTGCTAAAAACTCGAGGCTGTAGCTATATGTGTAAATGACAGTGTAGGATTTACAGAACAAGATCAGTTATCCTTGAAAACGAAATGCAGCATTCACATTTATATGTGAAAACTACTTCAAAGAAAACATGATCAGACTTGCAAGTAAAGAGGTCAAACTACTTCTTGATATTCCAGTTGTGGGATGTCCGAGGAGCTGTGGCGATCCCCTCGTAGTAGCGTGGGTCGAGTTTGTTTGCATTCCATCGTTTGACAAAACTCGAGAATAGGTCTCTTGAAGACTCTGACGAAAGATCAGAGAAGAATATACCTTTCTCCTCTTTCAGCCATGTAGCAAATTCCTTGTTCTTCGCGAAGTAGTCGTCGCCTGAGAGCTCCTGAGGCGGCTTCATTTCAAAACAGGGTACAAAAGAAAGCAAGATCAGTATACCAACTCAACTATCAAACATCTTGACCCACAAAAGGAGGCGTTAAACTTCCGCTAACTAAGATGTGCATCGCCAATAAGTACAAAGATGCAGACAAGCGAAGAACTCACCCTACCAGTAGCGTGCTTGTGACTAGACCCCTTGTGTTTATCCCCGGACTTCTCTGCATCCAAGAAGCACATTCTTTAAGCCTCTTTTATAAAGGACGGACGACATTATAAGACCAACTCAATCATCAAACATCTCAACCCACAATGTGCGCATATAATGAGCCTAAACTTTTGCTAACTAATATGTGTATTGCCAACTTCTCTGCATCCAACAAGAACATTCCTTGAGCCTCCTTTAAAAGTATAAACCGTGTAGCACTACTACTACTACATAAGAAGCATCAAGAGGATGAGCAACACAACAGAACAAGCTCAATCATCAAACATATCGACTCACAAAGGGCATATGTAAAGAGTCTAAACTTTCGCCAACTTCTTTATATCCAAGAAGCACATTCCTCTTTTAATGGTATAAACTGTATAGCACTACTACTACTACTACATATCAAGTATCAAAAAGATGAACAACAATATACGACCAACAAATTATCATCAAACATCTCGAACCACAAAGGGCACATACTAGGAGTCAGAAACTTACACTAACTAATATGTGTACCGCCAACAAGTATAATGAAGCAGACAAGCCAAGAACTAATACTACACAACAAGCATCGACAGCGGAAAAATGTATTCAGAAGTTGCTACTACTGAAAAAATAATAAACAAATACATCACTGACTCTTTCCCTTAACTCTTTCAAAAACATTATAGTACCATTTGCACAATGCATCATATGAATTCAATTCTTGAACCAGAATTCAGACAAAAAGAGTAGTATGTTAGCAGCATCAAACTAAACAAAAAATTCCTACCAAAAAGGAACAAATATTCCTATAGAGTTTCCTAAAAGGGCAAGAATCTTTCAGTCATATCTCAATCGAACTAATTCTGAATCACAGCAATTCCCTTAAAAGGATTCGATTTTGCAGCAAACCCGTGTGGAATTGGACAGAGTAAAAGAAGAAAAACCTTTAGAACGAGAAGATTTGTGCTTCTTATGCTTGGACTTGTCTTTGCTGCTCTTCTTGCTCCTCTTGACATCTACATCGTCTCCTGAGGTTGATTTCCTTTTGCGTTCATCTGTAGTTCACATAAATCACAGATTGAGGAGCCTTTTAATGGCGGGATTGCAGATTGCAAAGAAACACAGAAGAAAAGCTTTAAATCACCTGGGCTTCTCTTTCGTTTCCCCCTCTCCATTGCTCCCGTTTCTCCAAGCTGATTGATGAAACTGAAACTAAAGATTCTTCCGTCGTTGCAATTTATATACTGTATGCTTTTTGCGAACCCAAAAAAGGGGGAAAAAAGGTTTATGGATTCGATCGAAGTAGTCTGGACTCTGGTCGGTTTAACCGGCCAGTAATAAGGAAATTACGTTACTTTAGTATAAACTACTCCCTCCGGCTCTATTTACAGCATTTTTTTTTACATTATTCTTTATAAAAAAATTGACCGTATTTTTTAATAGATACATAAATAATTATACTCTACGGTCTTCAAATATTGGCACCCTAGAAGTGGCCACAAAGTTTTTTAAAAAGTGAAATGAGTGGTGGATGTTGATTTTAAAAGATAAAAATTAAATTGAGTTTATGAAAATAATTTAGGATTTGCTAAAATATTAAAGTGCCAATAAAAAAAATCT
>JAULKJ010000011.1:10108715-10134023 GCA_032355405.1 Rubia balearica | reverse complement strand
TGTATTCTCCGTAACATGTAGTTTCTGAAAAGTAAAATTTTATCGTTTGTTATTAGATACAACTAAAGTTATCGGTGGTCAAACATGGTTTGGGAAAATGTGTAAAAAAAGGAGGCCAATGTTAGAAAATCAGAGGGAGTATAAGCTACTCCCTCCGGCTCTATTTACAGCATTGTTTTTTTTTTACATTATTCTCTATCAAAATTTGATCGCATTTTTTATTAGATACATAAATAATTATACTCTCTCCGTCTCCGGTCTTCGAATATTGGCACCCTAGAAGTGACCATAAAATTTTTAAAAAAGTGAAATGAGTGATGGATGTTGATTTGGAAAGATAAAAAGTAAATTGAGTGATGAAAATAATTTAGAATTTGCTAAAAGATGAAAGTGTCAATAAAAAAATCTCAAAAAGAAAAGGGTGCCATTATTTAAAGATCGGAGGGAGTATTATCCGATATAATATTATTGAATTCGTCGTAACAAGTTGTTTTTATATATCAACTTTTTATTTAATGTTCATCTCTGGGGTTTTGGGTTTAGACCAAAGTTTAAACTGCAAATTAGAAAAAATCATGATAAAATTTTTGGGTTGCATTAATCGGATCATAAACTTATAACTACTACACGTTGTATAATAAATTTTTAATATTGCAACTAAAACCGTTCACCTTTAGGCAATCTTTCCTAAGATTTTGCCTTTTATTTACCATTACTATACGTAGATAAATATATTAACGGTCAAACATGATTTTTAAATAATATAATAATGATTGTTGTTCAAATAAAGCTGAGACCAAGAAGTAGTCCGGTGCTAAGTAACCAGAAAGTAAACCCATAGTACAGTGGAAACTATGTAGCAAATGCCAACATCTATGATCTTCCATAAAGATATCATACTGTATATTTTTCATAAAGATATCATACTATATTTTTCTTCCTAAAATTATCTAATGTCTCTCATCAATCATCTACTTACCAATCTTGATTCGCCTGATCCAATCTTCTCTCCGCATTCATCACTTTTTCGATACCAAGATCAAGTGTCAACAGGCTGCATACGTGGGCGTTATCAACAGTACATTACAATGTTCTTGAAAAAGATGGGGAGATTTCGACCCAAACTCCGCACTCTTGATTCAGGACAAGGCCTCTACGACAATTTCCACGAGTTTCTGTTCTCCGAGGCCCCGCATCCATCCCCGGATGGTTACGAGGCCCCGCACCCAACCCCGGATGGTTCCGAGGAAGAATACGAGGATGCAATGGATGAAGAAAGTGGTGAGGAAGGCAAGAGGAGGAGGAAAGCGAGGATGATGAGGATGAACAGTTTGGCTCGGAATAATCTTGTCGCCGCCCTCAGAAACGCCATGCTCAAGCTCATCCCATGCAGCGTCTCCCATGGCAGCTCCCACCAGTATGAAGTGCGTCTGAGCGGAAGTGGAAGTAGTGGAAGTGTGTTTGGAGTACCAGCCCAGTGGATGCAGTGTAGTGTAGATAACCGAGGGAACTGCGTGCCCACGGCTCTGCTCATGCTGCGGGACCGCCTGTACTCCGAAGGAGGCCTGCAGGCAGAAGGAATATTCAGAATAAGCTCCCAGAATGGCGACGATGAATGTGTCCGGGAGAAGCTGAGCAGAGGCGTTCTCCCAGATGAGGTTGATGTCCACTGTCTAGCGGGGCTGATAAAGGCCTGGTTTAGAGAGCTCCCTCATGGAGTTCTCGATAGCCTGGCTCCGGAACAAGTGGCGCGCTGCAACAAGGAGCAAGATTGCATGCAGCTCGTCAAGTCGCTTCCTTCTACCCAGGCTGCGCTGCTTGACTGGGCCGTCAATCTCATGGCAGATGTTGTGCTCCATGAGCACTGCAACAAGATGAACCCTAGCAACATTGCTATGGTCTTTGCTCCAAATATGACTCGGATCGAGGATCCACTAATTGCTCTCAAACATGTTGTGCAGCTGATCAACCTCTTAAAAACACTCATAAACATAACCATTAGAGAGAGACAGCAGTAATGTTGCATCTGCATCTGCCATCTACAGATTGCTTCCATCATAATTGGCTTCGGGTGAGATTTATGATGTTTCTTTGTTTTAGAAATTATTAAGATTATGCTTGAAAGCCAAATAGAGTTGCATCTGTCATTTACAAATTTCTGTAGTTTTTTTGTATGTAGCTGTGTGTAAACGACAGCATAGAATTTCAGAACATGATCATCTATTCGCGAAAATGAAAAATTTTTCCATCTAATATGTGAAAACTACTTCAAAAAAAGTATGATTTCGCGATTGAGTTGCTATGAACAGACTTACAAGTAAAGAGGTCAAGCTACTACTTGATATTTCAGTTGTGGGATGTCCTAGGAGCTGTTGGAATCCCCTCGTAGTAGCGTGGGTCGAGTTTATTTGCATTCCATCGTTAGACGAAACTCGAGAATAGGTCTCTTGAAGAATCTCATGAAAGATCAGAGATGAATATGCATCTCTCCTCTCTCAGCCATGTAACAAATTCCTTGTTCTTTGCGTCGCCTGAAAGCTCCTGAGGCGGCTTTAATTCAAAACAAGGTAAAAAAAAAAAAGCAAGATCAGTATACTAAATCAATCATCAAACCCCTTCACCCACAAAAGGACGCATCAAATTTTCGCCAGCTAATATGTGTATTGTTAACAATAAGGAAGCAGACAAAGCGAAGAACTCACTGGGCAAGTAGCATGCTTGTGACTAGACCCCCGGTGTTTATCCCCAGACTTCTCTGCATCCAACAAGGACATTCTTTAAACCTCTTTTAAATGTATTAAACTGTGTACTAGTACTACTACAACATAGCAAGCATCAAATGGATTAACGACAATATACGAACAACTCAATCATCAAACATTGGTACCCACAAAGGGCGCTACGCTAACTTATACGTGTATCGCCAACTTCTCTGCATCCAAGAACACATTCCTTGAGCCTTTTTTAATGTGTAGAAAGTGTAGCACTAGCATTACTACTACTACATAACAAGCATCAAAAGGATGAACGACAATAGACGGCCAACAACTGTCATCAAACATCTAGACCCACAAAGAGCGTATATTAGAAGTCGTAACTTAAGCTAACTAATGTGTTTCGCCAACAAGTATAAAGAAGCAGACAACCCAAGAGCTGCTGCTACATAACAAGCATCAGCAGCGAAAGAAGTTACTAAAAAAAATGAGGATAAATACATCACTGCTTTTGTCCAAAGTGTCACTTGTTTTTCGAGTTTTTCAAAAGTGCCCCTTAACTCTTTCAAAAGTATTCTAGTAGCATTTGCCCAATGCATCATATAAATTCAATTCTGGAACCAAAATTCCGACAAACAGATAGTATGTTAGCAGCATCAAACTAAACAAGCATTTCCAACCACCAAGGAACAAATTTTACTATTGAGTTTCCCGGAAAGGCGAGAATTTGCAATTCATATCATAATCTAACAAATGGGCAATCACAGCAGTTCCCTAAAAAAGACTGAATTTTGCAACAAACCCATATGATGGAAAACCCTTTAGAACGAGAAGATTTGTGCTTCTTACGCTTGGACTTGTCTTTGCTGCTCTTCTTGCTCCTCTTGACATCTACATCGTCTCCCGAGGTTGATTTCCTTTTGCGTTCATCTGTTGCTGACATAAATTACAGATTGAGGAGCTGAAGAATGAAGGGATTATAATTTACAAAGAAACACGGAAGAAAAGCTTTAAATCACCTGGGCTTCTCTCACTTTTCCTTCTCCAATGCTCCGATTTCTTCCATCAAACTGAAATTAAATATGTACTTTTTTGTAAACCCAAAAAAGAAAAAAATTCATGTATTCGATCAAAGTATTCAGGTCGGTTGAACCTGCTGACTGTAATATAAATTAAACAGATTTTTAAACAGATTAAAATTAAACAGATTGTAACATATCAATTAAAATTAAACAGATTTTTTTTACAGTAACAAAAACAATTTGTGCCAACCATGTGCCCAGCTGAAAACAAATTTACCGCATCTCCTATTCCACCCTATTCTACTACTATACATCGCCACCAAGTGTACTGAAAACTTGAGCATTGAGGAACTTAAATACATGCTCAACTGCAGATTTGTCGATGTCGAATCCAAAGCTCTGTCCTCCATATTCGACATAGAGGTAGCCCTTCGACGACAGTGGCGGAGGCAAGATCTCGGATATTTCTGCGAATTCTTCACATGGTGGTGAGGGTAAATCCTTCTTCAATGTGAAGTGAATGTCAGCTATCAGAATCCAGATTAGGTCAGGGTCCATGCGTGCAAGACCCGAAAGAGCACTTATTGCTGCATCCCGAAGACCTGTGACACCGCTACAAGCTATCCCTACAACAAGACCACTGACCTTCTTGAGGACTATTTCCAGAGCTGAAGCGCTCTTCTTATTCTGAGCAATACCGGCAATCATTCTCAGCACGGCTGCCTGAACTTTCAGGTCCGACAGCTCAGCCAGACCATCTTCGGATGAGGTGGGTGCTTTCCGGTAAGGGAGTTGTAGAGAGGTTCTATCCTCCTTCGAGATGGGTTTTCTCTGGAATGGAGATGTGCTCAGGAGTTTCCAGAAGTGAATACCATCTGTTTGAAAGCGCCGAGAAAAGAAATCTCCTCCACATATCTCTACCACTTTCCTTATTGCCTGTGAGCATCTTCGAACAACCTATAAAAATGATCACGGTAAGAGCATCAAACATCATGCTCTTGTTAGAAGAAAAAAAGAGACTTCTGAGCATTGAATACTAACACTTACCACTGGGTTCTTATTTTGAACACATGCAATCAAGAATGGCCAGATTTTATTCATGGCTGGAAGCAATCGATTCTCCCCAGCTTCATCCTCAGCGGCAGCTAGAGTCTCCCGAAGCATGTGAAGTGAATAGAAATCAAATATTTGGTCAAGCGCTTCCCTTGTATTCTTCTCGTACTTGTAGGCTTCTTCTACTCCAGAAAGTGCTACCATGGATTCCTACAACACAAATGATCAATGTGAAAATACATCACTGGACAGGAAAAAATAACAATCCAGGTGAACACATGCTATGAAATCTCTTTAAAATAGAATCCTGAGATGAGCTAATTCAATAGCTGCCTATTTGAAATGACAGGTCTTCAGCAAGAAAACTCCATATAACAAAATAAACTTTTCCATCAGCCAAAAATGGAAATTGCAAGACAAATGTACAAGACTCCTCCCCAAATGCCACTGCAGGTCCAGTAGGGTTTGGTTTAGAATGCAGTGCACTCATACAGTTGTTAATCAAGTCCTTGGTGCTGACTAATAAAATAGCAAATATTTGGCGTACAGAACATATTGCACACATACAACTCAGTCACGTAAAGTCATGGTTAGCCAAAAGAAATCATTTGATAGTGACACGATGGCTATGGCTAAGGCAAAGAGCATCAAAACCCAGGTTAGAACATCAAAGAAAAGATGATTGGTTGATAATCAAACGTAAAATAGGTGAAACAACTGTATCCAGGCACCACAAGCTAGCAGACTCGTACCTCAATGACATCAAGAGCTATTAAGCAAGCTGTTTGCTCAGATGAGGCGAGATTTGGAGTAGCTGCAATTATACAAGAACCTGCAATAGATCCAACTATTCGTCGGTATCTTCTAAATTCACTCAGTTTTGTCAGAACTGGTTCCCATTCTTGCATTTCCCCACCAATATAATTGAAACAGGCGCCTGTATCTGTTTTTTGATAGAAAGCTCAAGCTGTCAGAATCTTTTGAGAAAATAAACGGTAATTGGATGAATCGGGGATCATCTACAGAAAAGTGGACATTCAGACTACAATTGCTATCACACTCTCTTTTAAGCAACAACAGCAACCAAGCATCTATTGGAATAATATGAGTTTTATGTTTGAACTTCCCTTCCTAGTTTTTTTATAAACCAAGCTAACACTTCTCCAATTCTACCCACCATAGGGCTCCTAAGGGTCTCTAATGCACATATGCAAACCATCTTAGGAGTGTCTATGGAGCTGCGCCTGCTTTATTATCAGCATTTATTATTATATCCCAGCTTTTTCTCTATTTTCTCATTACTCCAGATGTTCAAGAAAAATGTACCACCGCAAGTTCAAATAGAAAAATGGTCATGAAACTGCAGAGAAACTCACCGGATTCTGCAGTGTCGACATTCGTGTCAATTATAATGGCTGAACTTGATGAATGATCGATCTTTTCCATTTTCTTCTCTATGTCCAAGAGTCTTGGTTTGATATCCTTGTAAAATATTTCAGCTTGACTAGGCAAATTACAGGCCTCATTCTTTGAAGCCTTGCTTATTTGCATAACTGCCTGATTTTCAGAACATGAGAAATTAAACACCAAACTAGCCAAATAGCAGAGTATGGTAAGATACATCAGCAAAACTGTTCTCCAAGCAATCATATATGACATAGCCCATGCAATCAACACAATGTAATAACAGCTCAAGTAAACTAGATGAAACATGTTAAACATGATTGAGAGAAACATAGAAGACATGAAACACGGATCATCTTTTTATTAGTTTCATCAACTGGAATCAGTGCACGGTATAAGTAGAACTAGAAAGAAAATAACAAAGATCCACAAGCTAAGAATTAGATTGTAGAGATGACCTTTAAGAATGGAACAGTTAAATCTGGGTGCTGATGTCTGCCGAGAATCTCAAGTTCTGAAGAAACAGCTCGCATCTGAAACAAAGTCACGTCATTAATGCAACATGACGTGTCATGAAAATATATAGATTTGCGAAGGAGCTAGTAAGTATGACTGTCCCGATTAATTACATGTCAAATCTGGGAATGTATTCCATACCGGCTCCTCCAACAAAGGCAGTATTTGATGAGCTATCCCAATATAGGAAAGCATTGCAGCAAGTACACTTGGCATGTGAGGATTCAGATCCAAATGGCGCAATTGCCTGCATATCGAGTCTATTACATAGTCTGAATTTGCTAGAACTAGATGGCCCACCTGCAAGATATTTTTACAGCTAAGTAAATATAAATGGACTACTCTAATATTCGACAAAATGCAACTTCCCCTCACCGTGGGGTAATCAAGTGTAGCAGCTATAGTCCGTAATACAGCATCAGATGCACTTTTGACTTTTGAGTTCGAGCAAACAAGGTTTTCGAGCAACATGAACAGGCAGGAATGAAGAAATCCACTTGAAGAAAATTCTTTCCCAAGACAGATTGTGAAGACACCAATTCCTTCAACTACCACCTGTTCATGAATAAATTATATTTTTTAAAACCCTCAATCAATATCGCTGATTAAAGAACCAAACTTTTCTGCTGACATGTATCCTTATACAAAGTAAAAGAATTTGAAGGTTGGAAATACATGTTACCTGGTGAAGCACGGCATTATCTTGGAAAAAATGCAAATTTAAAGCTTCACCATCATTATTAGACTGCATAAGAGATTCAGTACGGCCAAGCGGAAGGGTCCATAGTTCAGGAGAAAGATATTCGTGCAGTATACTTCCAACACAATCAATCAAGTAATTCCTGGCATTGTTATCCTGAGAAAGATTCCAAGAGGTGTGATCTGGAATGATTTGCTCGTGCTTGCAAGCCTGAGATTCAGCACTTGCTTCATACCCATAAATATCCCCCTTTAAGCTGGAATGTTGAAACATGGCTGTGAAGCTACCTATTGCTTGATCTGATAGACCATAGATCATCTCATTTAAAATACAGACTGCTGTGCTAGCCTGTCGAACCACATGCCCAGATCCTGATTTGTCATACCAAGACTCCCAGCTCTCCATACTGCACTCCCTGGTTCGAATCTCTGCGATCAGTTTACGAATAAGACCCAGTGAAATATCCATGATGAGAGATGGAGATGCTTCACTTCCAGATTCTAGAGGGACGAATACAAGGCATATATTAGAATTTCAGAACACGAAAGCATTTATAATAAATAACCAGACAGCTCATGAAACAAAAACAACCTGCAAATAAAGATAAACCTACAAGTCTAAGAATTCCTGCAAGAGCCTGGTACAGCTTCCGACTACCAAACCAAGGCGGTATGCCTGGCAGCTCGTATTCCCTTGGCGATTCATTATGCAAGTAAGGCAAATATTTAGTTCCTTTGTGGTCAGAACTTTCTCGGCTAGCATTTCTCGTAGCTTCCATCTCTGCAATAGAATGCAAAAAACCTGCTGAAGATGGCTTTGCCACAATAATACTATCCAATGAGCCAGCAAATACTGTGTTCTGGCTCATACATATAGCAAGCACATCCAAGATCCGAGCAGCTGCTACCTATAAATGCCATTACAAGACATAAATGCCAGCTCTGATGTAGGAGAAGAATAACTAAATAAAAGTTCTTACGAACAAAAGAAAAGGAATCTTCAGTTTGATGGAACCCGTAAATAGAAGTTAGCATCAACATAGGACTAATATACTTGAAATCTGGTAATGTAAGATAGATTAACACTATGCCCTACAATTTAAAGTATATAATAAGAGACAGAATTCTAATGGTAGATAAGTCACAATACCTTCAATATTGAAGAGGGGATATCAACGCCACACAGAGACAGTATACAATTTTTTATTTTGACCTTCTTCTTTTCTTAATCGAGTCTACATTCAGTATACATTCTGGTAAAGCACTTATATGTGAAATGAGGCAAAACCTCAAAATATTTAAAAAGAACACATGCATAATTTTGCTGAAATTAAATATCCTATTTTTCATTCTAAATAAAAGATAGGTAGCACAATCATCCCGATTAGGCAGTTACCATTCATATCTCACGTAATCATATACAGTATTCAAAAACGAAAGGGTCTATCAGGCAATATGGTGCTTCTTCCCTGAGAAATTATTTCTAGGGAGAATAAAAGTAAAGTTCCACATACTGGGGAGTGAAGTAGGTGCGCAGCTAGAAATTTGGGACCGGAGAAATATATCACTGTGAGTAACTTCTGCGCATGTGAGAGAGCCACTGCTTCATCATTTCCTAAAACCACTTGGGGCATCTTTTCAATGATCCTGAATATAGTGGATGGACAAGCAAAATATTTTTACAAAAGCAGAAAGTAATTTCAGAATCATTATAATTTTCAGGGATAAAATGCACCTGCTATAGATTATTGCAAAATCATGCTCCATGTTCTCTCTGCCGGATGAAAATAAAGATTTTAAAAACATCTGTGCGGGTGATGACAACTCCCTGGAGTCATCGCATGCCAATAAACATGTGCACTCCTGCACTCAAAGCAGAAAGTTTCAAGCCAGAGAATCAAAGTTGCCAGAAATTAGTAATGCCTAGTAGTGCATACTAGCCATTCTCAAAAGGTAAGCGCGTCAGTTGACAATCTCACCAAAAGCATCAATCTGCTGTCTTCCAATGTGTATTTGCACTTCAGTAAAAGAGTCTTTATAGCTGACAACACCCCTTGCCTCACTTTGGTTGAGGGGTTAACAACAAGCTGCAGAACATTGGACAATTAGCGATTGGACCAAATGAGAAAAAACTATAACAAGAAACATAACTTCGAAAACTGCCAACCTACATAAGGAAAAGTTGCAGACAGGAGTTTATTTATGTGAGTCGATGAATTCACGATCCAATCCTTAGTGCGGCTCACACGCAAAGAACCTCCCCTGCCTTTTTCATACTTAATATCAACTTTGTTAACAACTTCACTTAAACTGTCAACTGCAGCTTCGCTTGGATTCTGTATCTTTGAAGGCAAGTTACGAAGTTCATCAACTAAGGAAACCAGAGATTTTTCCTCGCTTGTAGCAAAGTCATTCCGGAAATCACCAGCACTAGGTAGATACAAATCATCCAACATGACAACTGCAAGGAACTCTGCCAAAATCATGATTGCTTGATGTAAAGACTCGCTACTTCCAGCCGCTCCACTGGTCATAATTTTGGACATCTGCAGAACTTTGCCTATCTGACTAATGACACCTGGCAAAAAGAAAGCCAAGGCATCCGCATTCGCAACTTTCGCTATAAGCACTCGCAGAGTAGTGAAAGCTTCCACACGCATCGCTGCGCTACCTCGGTGGCCTCGTGACGCCTCCACATCCGCAGTCTTGAGAAGAAGATGAAGCCAGTGACCAATCGCAATAGAAGCCAATTCGGATTGGAGAAATGCAAGCAGACACTGCTCCGGTCCTGAATCCAAGCTTAATACACTATCATGTAAAGGCTCCGACTTCTTATCTATCCGTTTGCACGAGCATAACTCATCAGAACAATGCTCCAACCGAAGCAACAAGGCTTTAAAACATTTTATGACTCCTAGACGGAATTCTTCCGAGGCCTCAGTTGGAGAAAGCATTGCGCAGCGACTCAATTTTTTCAGCAGAACAACTATCTACAAAAGCAATTCCTGGTTCTAATCACAAATTTAAAACACAAAACAAAAACTATAAAAGTATCGGGATGCTATTGAGAGTACCTGATCAACAGATGCCAGAGCGCATTTACAAAGAAGTTCCTCTAAGCAATCGATCACGCCTTCAGCCACAGCATCGCTTACTTTAAGCGGCAGCTCTGATGCAGCTCTGCAATCCGCCGCTGCATCCAGGAGAAGCAGCAGGGGAAACAATGCGTAGCTGTAACATGAGGAACGTGAATTAGAGTTAGAAAATGACAGGTGAGGACAGGACCGGAATTTTTTAAAAATAAGGCGAAGTAACGTACTCAAAGAAAGGCTGGAGAGCATGCGGCGGCGACCGGCGGAGGAGGCGGAGGAACTGAGAGGGGACGGAACTGTGAGATGCTGTTACGCTAGGGTTTTGGTGGAGTTGCAGGAGCTGTAAACAAAAGTGTTTAAGCTGAGGGAATACGGTTCCGCCGGAGAAATCGTTTCCACCGCCGGCGTCGAAATCGACCTCGACGGCGTCGAGTTTTTCCATCTGCTTCTAGACGGCGGTGAATTTTTCAGAATGAAAAAAATCCCGCGAAACTTTTTGTTTTTCAAGAACCGGGCTAAAAGGCTTTACTCTTTCTTCCTTTTCCTTTTTCTTCAAAACTTAATAATTTGAAATTTTTATGCATTTCGATTTTTTACAAATGACACTTTTATTTAGTTCACTTTTTTCAACACGCATTTCACAATAAAATTTAGTTATTATATATGTGATTAAAGTTATCGGTGGTAAAACATTTCGTGAAAATAAAGTGACCGCTAAGAAATGAAATTCTTAAAATTTTGAGGAAGTATGTCAATCTTTCTCGGTGTTACCATGTAGTAATATAAGAGCAAGTCCAGGTGTTACCATGTAGTAATATAAGAGCAAGTCCAAGAGCTTGTCTATAATAGGGATTTTCATTGATTATAGGGATTCTACATGTTTTTTGAACTCCAAGAGCAGTGGCGGAACCAGGAGCTGAACGAAGGGATAGCCGAAAGGGCCGTTCAATTTTTTTTACGCGCGTAGTACATGTATTTTTTTTTTCGCGCGTAGTACAATGAAATTTTTTCCGCGCAAAATACAACAAAATTATAACGAACAAACAATTATTACATAATATTAAGCAAAATTACAAGTGCGACAAATCACTGGATAAGAAACTACTATCTAATACTAGTGTTACTAGAAGTAGAACCACTGAAAATCGGAGACAATTGTTTCCTACGATGTTGCGTACGCTGATAAATTATTGCTATAATTAAATTATAGAAGTAGTAACACATTAAATTATTGCTATAATTAAATCACACATTAAATTATTGCTATAATTAAATCACACATTAAATTATTCTAAAATATGCTATCAATGAGAGTACCAAAATAAGCTATTATAAATTTCCAATCACAATTCAAGTCAAACAATTTACACAATTTATACAATTTACACAATTTATCCTATTTATCCAATTTCTACAATTTACACAATTAAATAATTTAAACAATTTAACCAATTCGTACAATTTCTACAATTTACACAATTTAAACAATTTACACAATTTATCCCATTTATCCAATTTCTACAATTTAAACAATTTATCCAATTTATACAATTTGCACAATTTACACATTTTATACAATTTACACAATCTATACCACTTACACAATTTACACAATTTATCCAATTTCTACAATTTACACAATTTATACAATCTATTCCATTTACACAATTTATCAATTTATACAATTTCTAATTTTTTACAATTTATCAATTTGAAGAACAAGGTTTTGAAAATGTATATAGTAGCTTGGCAGTGGCAGCGGCTTGGAGTTGGAACTAAAAAAGTGCGGCGGAGCAGCGGAGGATTCCGGTGTGTGGGTGTTAAGCAAACGTGAGGCGCGACTGCTGCTGAAGTTCTGAACGTGGGGGCTGGCTAATGCCTAATGGCAAGCCTTGGATTCACTCCAAGAATGCCAAACTCGCAGCTTCGTTTAGGGTTTCATTTGCCTTGGGTTTCGGCCCAATCGGCCCTTTTTTTTGCCTTCAGCCGAGCCAAAACGACGTCGTTTTGATTAGTTAGAAAACAAAAAAATACAAAAACGATATCGTCTTCAACGTCGGGATTTCGCCGCTGCCGAGACGCCACCGCCCACCGGAGACCTCCGCAACTCTCTTAGGGGAGGCGGAAATCGAGGATTCCGGTGGCGCTAAACCTAAATACCGGGCCACCGGATCCTAGGGGAGGCGCCGGCACCCCCTCGCGCCCCTGGTTCCGCCCCTGGTTGTACTCCCTCTGTTCAGCTATCTATGATATACTTTCCATTTTTGAATGTTCAATTAAGTTTGTCACTTTCTAAATGCAGCATACTTTAAGATAATATCAACCATTCATTTTACTTTCTCTTCTTTCCATTTAATTTGAAACATACAAATAGCATATTCTAAAAATTTGTGCCAAAAAAATACTCCCTCCGTCCCACGAGTAATGACATACTTTCTATTTTCGTCTTCCCACCAGTAACGACATGTTTTGTCTTTTTCCAAGTTTAGCAAAATCAAAAGGCTCAAGATTGCCCAATTTTTTCTCCAAATTCATCAATTAATCATACCCCTCCAAACATGTGGGACATCACAATTTTTAAATATTTGGGCCAAGTTAACTTTGGCCATTTCTTGTGAGACGGAGGGAGTATGTGACAAAATTGAATGGAGGGAGTAGCACAATCCATTTCTACGTGGGTGGATCTCCTCCGTTCAGTTCTTCCAGAAACCAAGAGAGAAAAACCGAGACTCAAAGAAGTGATAGCACCCTGGCACTCAGAACATCATGATTGTCTCTTTGGACCAAAATTTCTAGGGTTCCGTCGTCCAACAATCTAGCATTACCTAAGGAGCGTCAAGGAGAAGGCAAGAAAAACCTAAAACCCGGGAATCAGATTTTCAAATACACTCCCTTTTTATTATGAACGCAAACTTCAGATTTAGTTGTGATTAGGAAAATTAAAACTATAGATCATGTATTTAATGTTTAGATTTATCATACTACAGTACATAATACGGATTAATGGTACATGATCATTATAGGATATCTTCAGACCTAAAATTTCATAAAACCGTGATTCATGAACAGTGTGAGAAGGACAGTAGTGTCTCTGTTATTGCCATTACCGGCATGGAGTTCTAGCAGAATCAGCACAAGGGTGATAGTGACCGCTATCGTTCGGGGTTACGGGGGAGGCAAGAGGCAAGAGGCAAGAGGCAAGTTGGGGTTTTGATAAACCCGAGGGAGAAGATTTGGTTGGTAATCACACAGCTTCCAAAGGAAGTAACCGAGCACTTTTCAAACTCGTGGCCCAATGTGGAGTGGGCCAGAAGCTGACTAAACAAAACAAACAATCCGAATACAAATTTACCTATAGTCAAATTCACAAAACGGTTTTAAGAAAACCGAATTGACTAATCTGATTATTGAGTATGATTTTTTGTTTAGTTTCAGATAATAAAACCCAATCCGGATAGCAACCCCGAATACCATATTAGAATTTGGGAAAATAATCATACAGAGTAATAGCATAGTTTTGAAACTTTATAACTGTTATGGTTGTATTTGTATTGTAGGAGTTTGATTTTTATATTAAGCACTTGAGTTTGATGATATAAAAATTAAATTATAGATTATTATGTAATTTAATAGTAGTTTACATTATGTATTTTTTTATATAAAATTCCTAATGAAATTGACTAATTTGTGTGCAGGTTTTAGGGGGCATTCGGTTTGAAACCGAACACTAACCGAAACTGAATAACTAATTTAGGCTGGATAACCCGAATGAACATACATTTTGTTTTAAGTTTCTGATGAGCAAAACCGAATGACCCGAATCACATAACATTAAGTCGATTAAACTAACTAGACGCCCACCCCTCGTGGTCATAATAGGAATGGAAGAAACCACCGATCACCTGGCCCATGGTGGTACAAATTATTTTACGTTCATTTTCGTAGCGTCTTCCTTCAACTACTTGTATATGTCAAGAACTATTACTCTAACAATTAACATTTGCATTTTGAACATAGTACAAGTTTAAGATGTGAGGTCTTTTCGAGTACTACTCCGGAATACTACGAATCTGTTAAAGGCAATCCCTAACATACTCAAGAACCAGTGATCCAGTAGCAGGTCACTATTGAAGATGATTTTTTCAGTTCAAATCCACTCAATACAAGGATATCTCCAAAATTTATTTTCCAATGAATCCGAGGGAGGAGGGTTCTCAAGTAGGTTGTGCTTGCACTGCAACCTCTTGATACCCGCTCCTACTCGGGAAGAACTTGAGGTGGCTGTTTATTGTATTGGAGACGTCGGGAGGTACAATCTCGACTATACTTCTTGTACGAATATACAATTTCAAAGTTTCCCCTCAACATATTGCAGATTCAGAAATGTTGATTACTTTTGTGACATACATTGCAGGGAATTACGGTTGCATGATGGTTCAAGTCTAAGTGTTGTTAATAGATATGATATGAGTACACTCGAGCCCGATGTGGTCCTATCACCTGCAATTTTATCTGTATGGGTTCGGCTGCTGAACGATTACTGGAGGAGATGGGGGAGAATATGCGCAGCGTTGGACTTGTTTTGCATGTTAATTTCTTAAATTCCTAGGTATTACATGACAATTCACCTGCCCCTCTCACAATACACTCCATTCCTAGGATACCAAGTCGATGACAATGGACAACATAGTGAAAAACTAGGAAAGATGATTAGGGTGTACAAAGTTGACGTGAAGGGAGCGGAAATTGTAAGTCCCACTATTTTGCTAATATAACTGAACACCCAGGTCTTCCCTCCTCACGTGATGTTTATTTAAACTATTTGTGCATCAATAGTTGTTCTTTCCATTCAGAGTAATGAATCATTACGTTCCGCTGTTGGTCAACTTCAAAATAGATGTACTTTGAAAATTCGGACCATGAGTACAGGGCAGAATTGAAGACCAATGCAATTTTTTTTGTAAGTTAGTGACTACGCCATGAAAAAGTTCAAATTTTCATGTGTTAGCTAATCTTTGATTCCCTTTGCCCGATTTTAGGAAAATGAACATGGTATCTAACAATTGATCAGGCGAGAGGCTATGGAGTTGAACTGTAGGTTTTGAGGTTTAGTTGGAAACATCTGCTGCCAAAACTGCCAACTAGGGGAGGAAAAATTTAGGTACTGAACTAAGAGTTCAACAATGAACAACTTAAGATAATAAACCTTATTATACAGGGTTTGATAGTAATATAAGGTCATTCAATTACACGTTTGATCTAGATTGGGTTCATATGGTAGCGGATTAGCCTGGTTTCTACATTGCCTTTCTGGGGTTCAGTGGGTCATAGTTTAGATGTCGGAAACCTTTCATGGGCCTGGTTGTAAAATGTTCAGGAGTAACTGTGCATGGGATACGTAAGGATGTGTCTAATTGCATAACAGTGTGATAAAAACCAACCTAAAATATAGAAGCCCATGATAGGCAAGGTCAAGCAGACTTCCGAGTAGGGATGATCATGGGTACAGAACCTGACCCAGATTCACAGAATCTAGACTGATTAGGTCGGGTATGTGTTCAAAAAATTTATACCCATCGAGTTCGGGTATGGGTCTAAATTTTTAGATACGGGTCTAGGTTTGGATCTAAAGTACTAAGACCCAGACCCAACCCGTAGACCCATAGAAGACTAACTATATATGATTTTACATAAATTTCTAAATTACTTTCATATTTTTCTTTGTATTTTTATTTCAAATTCAACAAATAATTTTTATTGTATATTTTATTTATCTTGAAAAAATAATTCTAATACATATTGAACTTCAACTATTTGCATTTAATATAATATTTATTTTTTCGTGAAGAAAAAAAAGAATATTAGACCCATTTAGGACCCATTTTGGACCCAGACCCGTTTAGACCCATCGGGTATGGGCCTTAAATTTTTAGACCCTACGGGTCCGGATTGATTCTGGGTCTAACTAAATTTTCTTCGGGTCTGGGTCGATAGAAGCTGAAGATAAAGGAAACCTTTTATATAGAAATAAGCTTTGAAGAAGAGTTGTTGCATTTGGAAATTAGCCCTTTTTGGGGTTACTAAGCGTAAACTAATGGGCTGTATGGTCTGAGAGGTTGAAATTATTGAGGATAAATTAAGGGGATAGATCAAGGTTATGAAGAGATTATTTATGCTTTAGAACACCATGAGTATAAATATGAATAGTCATCGCCGCTGTCAATGATATTTACTGTGAATACTATTGACATAATAGATCTCTCCCACTACCTTCCTGGATGGATGTCTTTTTTATTACACCTTCTAAGACTTTAGTACCATAACAATAAGTTAATTAAAATCGACCATCCAAAGACACGGTAATACCACATCTTATATGAAACTTGTTACAATGCATGATATTATTCCATTTAAGTAGGCATACGCATGGTTCCTAGCTTTATCATTTTACTTGCAACAAAATGACCGCTATGGTTTCAATCAGCAGGGATCGTATATCTATACCCTGCTTCTATGATTGGGTGACAAGCTGTCTAACTCCTACATGGACACGTTCAAAGTAATCAATCCTCTCTGGTTTGCGTCGAAGTGCCATTTGGACTGCGGCCTGATAGTTATACACCTGATGGAGACTTTCAACTCTTAGTTACGGGTTCATGAGTCACGTAAACCACAGCATTCAGAGTTTCATACATTGATTTTGTACCTCGAGTGGAACCCCTAGTTCCTCTCCCAAAGCGCGCACTCTAGACAGGCCGGTTTGGTAGTTAGGGCCACCTCTTCGAACGTATATGTGCATCCTTGCTGCCTTTAGCTTGGATTCCTAAGCGTTTCATTGAGTGGGAAATGTGAAACCCATTTAGAACAGAATGTGCCGAAAAGGAAGCTGAAAATGTCAGGTCACTGATCATATAACCGAACCTTCTCCCGTAGTGCCCGAATAATCCCATTGAAAGTAGCTGCAACATCAGTAAAATTTGCAATACCACCTCCGATCAGTAGAGCTCTCTTGCGGCCGTCAGGATCAGCTGTTGCACACTATCAAAGCATCCGGATAGATGGTCAATAATACAGACCACACTGTTTGTAAATAAGACTTAGTCAAGTCAAGTTGGTTAGCATATAGGTAGGACTTATTCTAGTCAAGGTTGTTGGGATTACCTAAACAACCAAATCACATGTAATCTGATGTACAAGTTTGTTATATAAATACAAGGCAAGGCAAGGGAACGGGGATCCCAATTTACTCCAAAATTACATGGTATCAGAGCTAATCTCCCCTTCCCTTCCCCTCTTTAGTTTTTCTTAAAAATAAAAACCAAATCAACACCATTATTTCTTACCAATGGCATCATCTTCCACTTCCGGTGAAACCAACATTCCAGTGCATCCGACCACTCCTCCAATTGCAGCCTCCACTTTTCATTCGGCGCAATCGGTTTCAAACATTCGAAACCAAATCCCTCTTATCCTCGATCTCCAAAAGGTTCAATATCACACTTGGGCTGAACTTTTCCAAATAACAGCTAGGGCTCACAATGTCCTACACCACATTGACGGATCTTCTCGTCCAACTGAGGTTTCCGAGGGAAAATGGCAACAATTGGACGCCATTGTTTTAAGCTGGATTTATGGCACCATTAGTGATGAACTACTTCTCACCGTCATCAAAACGGGATCCACTGCTCGTGAGGCTTGGCTTCGTGTCAAGGGCATCTTCCACGACAATCACGCTGCCCGAGCGGCTGATCTTGAGGGCCGTTTCATCAACGCCAAGTTGGAATCCTTTCCTTCCGTCTCCGCGTACTGCCAGCATCTCAAATCCCTCGCCGACCAGCTCGGGGATGTCGAGAGCGCAGTCACCGAACAACGGCTTGTTCTCCAACTCATTAATGGACTCTCGGCCACCTATGACGTTGTTGGTAGCATTATCAGCCAAATGAATCCACTGCCCTCTTTCTCAGTCGCCCGAAGCATGCTAACTCGGGAGGAGTCTCGCCGACCTCGCCCCACCACCGAGCCGACACAGGCACTGGTGGCTGCCGGGTCCACCTACATCAACGGCGCCTCTAATACCGCTGTTTTGTACGGCCAGCAGCGCCGTGGCCGCGGCCGTGGCCGGCGCTACAACAACGGCGGCCGAGGAGATCGGAACTCCGGGGACCGCCGTTTTTCCAACAACGGCGCGGGCCAGCCCCAGTCATGGTTCCCGCCTGCGGGAACCCCGTATTGGCCGACTGGGTGGAATCCTCCGCCACCACCGCCCTGCCCGTACCCCACGGCTGCACCAGGATTTGCTCAGCCGCCGACGCACCCTCGGTCGATTCCAGACCGTGCGACTTCTTCCTTTCTAGCGCACACAGGCAGTCAAAGCCAATATGGAGGGTCTTCCATTTTGGGTCCAGGCCCAAACTCTTATGTGCAACAGTATTTTAGCCCATCAGCATCTGTACAACACCAGCAGCCCAATTTTGGCACTGTGTCACTTCAACAGCCTTCCGATAATTGGTACATGGACACAGGGGCCTCTTCTCACATGACTGCGGATTCAGGTACCCTTCGTACCTATTTTAATTCGAGCACTTTTTCGCCCATTTATGTTGGTAACGGAAATAGTATTCCTGTTGTTGGTGAAGGTTCTGCAACCCTAAATACTTCCCCCACCTATTCTCTGACAAAAGTCTTACATACTCCTGATATTGTAAAAAATCTAGTCTCTGTTCGACAATTTACGATTGATAATCATGTTAGTGTGGAATTTGACCCTATTGGTTTTTCTGTCAAGGATCTTACCACAGGGAAAATCAAAACGAGATGTGATAGTCGTGGAGATTTATACCCAGTTACTAGTTCACCAACTTCTGCGTTTGTCGCCTCCCAACCACCACCCTGGCATGCTCGACTCGGTCACCCAGGTGACCACGTCTTAGATATTCTCAGGCGTAGGGATTCCCTCTTTCATAAAGCCACTTGTTCGGCGATTTGTTCTTCCTGTCAACTCGCTAAACATAAGCGTCTCCCATTTTCTCATTCTAGCAGTATTACTTTTAAACCATTTGATATTATTCACAGTGATATATGGACTTCTCCAATTCCTAGCACCAGTGGTTTTAAGTATTACTTGCTATGTTTGGATGATTTTTCAAACTTTGCCTGGATTTTTCCACTCAAACACAAATTTGAAGCATTCTCCACATTTAAAATTTTCCATGCCATGATCCAAACACAATTCCATACTAATATTAAAACCCTTCAATGTGACAATGGTGGCGAATTTGTTAATCAGTCTTTTCGCACCTTCTGTGAAGTAACTGGCATGTTAATGCGCTTTGCTTGCCCTTACACTTCTCCCCAAAATGGCAAAGCGGAGCGTGCACTTCGCACTCTCAATGATATTACCCGGACTCTACTCACTCATGCTTCTCTACCACCTCGTTTTTGGGTCGAAGCACTCCATATGGCCACATATCTTCACAATATCCTACCCTCCAAAGCCATACAAAACAATACACCAACCTCCATCTTATACAACCGTCATCCAACATACTCCCACCTTCGCGTATTTGGTTGCCTTTGTTACCCAAACACTTCTGCCACAACTCCTCATAAATTAGCTTCTCGTTCAGTCAAATGTCTCTACCTCGGCCCATCTTCCGATCATAGAGGCTCTCGGTGCTTGGTTCTCGGCTCACACCAAGTTATCACCTCTAGACATGTTGTGTTTGACGAAACGACATTCCCATTTTCCCAATCACAAGAGTTCCACTCTCCGACTGACAATAACATCCCATCCACTGATCCCTCCCCTCTCTTACTTGACGTATTCCATCATATCTCACAAGCTCAGGATCAGTCTGTTTCTGCCACACCAGAAACAAACCCACCCTCACCTCGCTCCACTACACCGCCATCACCACCACCACCACCGCAACCACCACTCCCTCGTCACTCGATGACCACTCGTCTCCGGGATGGTATACACAAACCTAACCCCAAATTCAATCTTCTAGCATCATCCCCTTTTGTCTCTCCTCTCCCAACATCTCCAATCCGTGCCCTGCAGGACCCTAACTGGCAAGCCGCCATGAATGATGAATTTAGTGCTCTTATTAAAAATGGTACTTGGGACTTGGTTCCAAGGCCTCCTGGTGCTAATGTTATTCGCTGCATGTGGTTATTTAAGCACAAATACAGGTCTGATGGCACGCTGGAGAGACACAAGGCTCGATTGGTTGTCAACGGCAAGTCACAACAGGTGGGAATTGATTGTGATGAGACTTTCAGCCCCGTTGTGAAAGCAGCCACCATCCGCTTGATTCTCAGCATCGCTTTGTCTCGATCATGGCCCATTCACCAGTTCGATGTGAAGAATGCTTTCCTTCATGGCCATTTGCAGGAAACAGTATATATGCACCAGCCGCCTGGGTTCTCAGACAAGCACCGACCTGGTCATGTGTGCCTCCTCCGCAAGTCCCTCTATGGTTTGAAACAAGCACCGCGTGCTTGGTACCAACGGTTTGCTACCTATCTTCACCAGCTTGGATTCAGCAGCAGTCAGAGTGATCACTCATTGTTCATATTTAGCTCAGGCGATGAGACTGCTTATTTGCTTCTTTATGTTGATGACATCATCCTCACAGCTTCATCGACTGCTCTTCTTCAGCGCCTCACCACCTTGCTTGGAGAGGAATTTGCTATGACGGATCTCGGTCCCTTAAGCTACTTCCTTGGCATATCTGTTACAAAGAATCAATCCGGCTTATTCTTATCACAGCAGAAGTATGCACAGGAAATCATTGCTCGCGCCAAGATGACTACTTGCAAGTCGGCCACTACACCCGTCGACACCAAGTCCAAGCTGGCTGCCGGAGTTGGTCCACCGCTACCTGATCCATCTGTATACCGTTGTCTTGCTGGTGCCCTACAATATCTTACATTTACCAGGCCAGACATTGCTTATGCTGTACAACAGATTTGCCTTTTCATGCATGATCCACGAGAGCCACACTTTCAGGCACTCAAAAGGATTATACGCTACCTCCAAGGCACCACCAATTATGGACTTCAACTTCACCCATCTCCCACCTCGGCTCTCACCGCCTACTCGGATGCCGATTGGGCTGGGTGTCCCGATACCCGTCGATCGACATCTGGTTACTGCGTTTATTTTGGCGACAATTTGATCTCTTGGTCTTCCAAACGGCAACATACTATCTCCCGATCTAGCGCCGAAGCCGAGTATCGTGGTGTTGCAAATGCAGTAGCTGAGACATGCTGGTTACGAAACCTACTTTGTGAGCTTCATGTTCCTCTCCATCGTGCTACCCTTGTCTACTGCGACAATGTCTCCGCTGTCTATCTCTCGTGTAATCCAGTGCAGCATCAGCGTACCAAACATGTCGAGATTGACCTGCACTTTGTTCGAGAAAAGGTAGCCCTCGGTCAAGTCCGTGTCCTCCATGTTCCTTCTGCTCATCAATATGCTGACATGTTTACCAAGGGCCTTCCTTCTCCTTTGTTCTTGGATTTTCGATCTAGTCTGTGCATCCGCCCTGCTCCCGCTTCGACTACGGGGGTGTGTTAGTTAGTAGAATTAGTCAGCAGAATTAGTCAGCACAGTTAGTTAGAATATTGAGTCAAGGTTGTTAGGATTGTAGTTATCCTCTCCTTAAGACTCTCATATATTGTTGTAATCTAGCTATTTATATTCAATGAATACAGAGCAGCAGGCATGGGAATTAACCTAAATAACATGGTATCAGAGCCAAACTTTCCCTCCCTCCCTGCCTTCATTCTTGTCTGACGAAAATTCTCCTTCTTCCCTCAGAAACTTTTTCATTATAATAAACACTAACCAAAACCAATTTCTCTTACCATGACAACGTCTGCCCCTCCCACTTCCGGTGACACCAACATTCAGGTTACACCAACTACCCCTCAACCTGCAGCCTCAAACTTTCATCCGGCTCAATCGGTTTCAAACATTCGAAACCATATCCCTCTCATTCTCGACCTCCAAAAGGCGCAATATCACACTTGGGCTGAACTGTTTCATATAACGGCAAGGGCTCACAATGTCCTAAACCACATTGACGGATCTTCACGTCCAACCGACATCTCCGAGACTAAATGGCAACAATTAGACGCCATCGTGCTAAGCTGGATTTATGGCACCATTAGCGATGATCTACTTCTCACTGTCATCCACACGGGATCCACTGCTCGTGAGGCTTGGCTTCGCGTCAAAGGCCTCTTCCACGACAATCACGTTGCCCGAGCGGCCGATCTTGAGAGCCGTTTCATCAACGCCAAGCAAGAATCCTTTTCTTCGGTCTCCGCCTATTGCCAGCATCTCAAATCCCTCGCCGACCAGCTTGGTGATGTCGAGAGTGCAGTCACCGAACAACGACTCGTTCTCCAACTCATCAACGGCCTCTCGCCCGCCTATTCCGTTGTTGGTAGCATTATCAGCCAAACGAATCCGCTGCCCTCTTTCTCAGTCGCTCGGAGTGTGCTAACCCGGGAGGAATCGCGCCTGCCTCACACCACCACCGATCCGACACACGCTCTCGTGGCTGCCGGATCAACCCCCAATGCACCCGTTCCGTACGGGCAGCAGCGTCGTGGCCGTGGCCGTGGCCGGCTCTACAATGGTGGCAGCCAAGGCGATCGAGATCGGAACTACGGCGACCGTCGTTTCTCCAATAACGGCGCGGCCCTGCCCCCGTCATGGTTCCCGCCGGCGGGAACCCATTATTGGCCGAATGGGTGGACTACTCCGCCTCCTCCGCCCTGCCCATACCCGACGGCAGCACCGGGTTTTGCTCCGCCGCCGTCAAGTCCTCGGCCACTTTCAGATCGTGCGCCCTCTTCTTTTATGGCACACACAGGTTATCAAGGCCAATATGGGGGGCCTTCTATTTTGGGCCCAGGCCCAAGTCCTTATGCGCAGCAGCAACAGTATCTTGGCCCAGCAGCATCTGTCCAGCACCAGCAGCCCAATTTCGGCACTATGTCACTTCAGCAACCTTCCGAAAATTGGTACATGGACACCGGGGCCTCTTCTCACATGACTGCGGATTCAGGTACTCTTTGTGCCTATTTTAATTCGAGCACTTTATCACCTATTTATGTCGGTAACGGGAATAGTATTCCTGTAGTTGGTAAAGGTTATGCAACCCTAAATACATCCCCAGCCTATTCTTTGAAAAATGTCTTACATACTCCAGATATTGTCAAAAACCTAGTCTCTGTTCGACAATTTACAATTGATAATCATGTTAGTGTGGAATTTGACCCTACTGGTTTCTCTGTCAAGGATCTTACCACAGGGAAAATCAAAACGAGGTACGATAGTCGTGGAGATTTATACCCAGTCACTAGTTCACCAGTTTTTGCGTTTGCCGCCACACAACCACCACCCTGGCATGCTCGTTTAGGTCACCCAGGAGACCATGTCTTAGATGTTCTCGGGCGTAGCTATTCCTTTTTCAATAAAGCCACTTGTTCGGCAATTTGTTCTTCTTGTCAACTCGCTAAACATAAACGCCTTCCATTTTCCCATTCTAGCAGTGTTACTTTTAAACCATTTGATATTATTCACAGTGATATATGGACTTCTCCAATTTCTAGCACCAGTGGTTTTAGGTATTACCTGCTATTTTTAGATGATTTTTCAAACTTTACTTGGATTTTCCCACTCAAACACAAATCTGACACATTCTCCACATTTAAAATTTTTCATGCCATGATCCAAACACAGTTCCATACAAATATTAAAACCCTTCAATGTGACAATGGTGGTGAATTTGTCAATCAATCTTTTCGAACCTTTTGTGAACTAACTGGCATGTTAATGCGCTTTTCCTGTCCTTACACTTCCCCGCAAAATGGCAAAGCGGAACGGGCACTTCGCACTCTTAATGACATAACCAGGACTCTACTCACTCATGCCTCCCTACCACCTCGTTTTTGGGTCGAAGCACTCCATATGGCCACTTATCTTCACAATATCTTACCCTCCACAGCCATACAAAACAATACACCAACATACATCTTATACAACCGACATCCAACATATTCCCATCTTCGCGTCTTCGGTTGCCTTTGTTACCCCAATACCTCCTCTACAGCTCCTCATAAACTAGCTTCTCGTTCAGTCAAATGTCTCTACCTCGGCCCATCTTCCGACCATAGAGGCTCACGGTGCTTGGTCATCGGCTCACACCAAGTTATCACCTCTAGACATGTCGTGTTTGATGAAACGACATTCCCATTTTCCCAGTCATCAGAGTGCCACTCTTCGACAACCAATATACTTCCATCTACTGATCCCTCTCCTCTTTTGCTGGACATATTACATCATATATCACCAGCTCAAGAGCACTCTGTTCCTGCCACACCAGAAACAAACCCACCATCGCCACCCTCACCGCCATTGCCACCATCACCACCACCTTCACCGCCACCACCACCACCGCCCTCTCGTCACCCGATGACCACTCGTCTTCGGGATGGTATACAAAAACCTAACCCCATATTTAATCTTCTAGCCTCATCCCCTTCTGTCTCTCCTCTCCCCACTTCTCCAATCCGTGCCTTGCAGGATCCTAACTGGCATGCCGCCATGAATGATGAATTTAGTGCTCTTATTAAAAATGGTACTTGGGACTTGGTTCCAAGGCCGCCTGGCGCTAATGTTATTCGCTGCATGTGGCTATTTAAGCATAAGTACAGGTCTGATGGCACGCTGGAGAGACACAAGGCTCGATTGGTTGTCAACGGCAAGTCACAACAGGTGGGAATTGA
>JAULKJ010000011.1:10080989-10100788 GCA_032355405.1 Rubia balearica | reverse complement strand
GGATTGTTGACAAAAACTTTATTATCCGGCCAAAAGCTGAATTTGAGGTTGGTTAATTTTCTTTAAACAGGGTTGTTCTTACTCTTCAATTCATTATAAAGTCTAATCACTGTTACTATCTGGAGACACTCCCTTCTGATGCATCATTTTTCCCCTATAAGACGGCATTCTGAGTTTTTCACTCAGACAATCATTTTCCTTGGCGGCTATTTAATTACATAGTCTGATTCCTGCCTTTTCTTATCACAATACAATAAGTACGCTCCCATATGGTATACTCCCTTCATTTTCAAAATCGTTTTTTGTCCCCAAATAAGAGTCCACTTTTATGAGATTTCAATTGAAATGTCTATTATTTCCTCATATAAAATTCACTTTGCAAACATTTAAATGAGTGATAAATGTAATTTAGAGTTAGTTAAAGAATATAAGTAATAATGACTTAAAATTTGTTGCACTTTCTTTTGATAAAAAGTTGTAACTCAAAAAGGAATCTAATTGTGGGACGGAGGGAGTACTAAACAGTCCCATGCATGAAAAATGTTTTTTGGCTTTAAAGATAGCCTTTGTTTTGTTGCTGTAGGAAATGCCTTTGTTTTCCTCAATTATGGAAGCAGATTTAACATAAGCTTTTGGTTTGTGTGTATCTGTTGCTGTATTGTGTTATATAGTATCTAGTGATTTTACTTTTAATGCTGAAATATAATATTTTAAATTCTTTCACCTATTATGATAGGTTGGGCGGATGACTCTGGGTGGCCTTTTAGCACTCGGATACTCTGTTGTAGTAAGCTATAAACGCACATCAAGATCGGTTGTCGAGGGCAATCTCTCAGTTTCTTTTGAGACAATTGATACCCTTGGGGAGACATATATGGTTCTGAGAGGCGCAACTAGAAAAGTATGTTTTTTGATCTAAGCTTCCTAAGTGAATTTTGCACAGAATTTTGAGCATCTATAATTGCAGATGCTTCCTTTTTACTATCATTGAAATTGATGAGTGCCAAGAACCTACTTACCCATAATTGCCTGTAAAATTAAAGTCTATGGAACCCAGAAACTACAGAATTGGTAATATTGTGATTAATTTCTCTAGTCTGTTAGCAGTGGTGATATCATTCCTGGCTGGACGTCGTTATTGGTATATGCTTGATTTGTGGGGTGGAATACTTTTTGTACTACCTACTGCTTTATAGCTGGATGTTCTCCTGTCATGTTTATGAATCTGGTGATCTCAGTGATAGTTTTTGGCACTAATTAGCTTTACAAATGCAAATTCTATAAGCGGCAAAGCACGATCCATTTGGCTTACCACACAGTAGGATACGGCTTAGTAGTTGTACTTATTTTGAGCATTGCATCTGGCATTTTACTTACCTTTTGCATTTACAGCTCTGCTTTTATATGACAGTCTATTATTCTGTTTAGAAAAATTACCAAGTTTCTGAGGTTGTCCCCATTGCCCGCCCTGTCCCTTCCTTTTCTTTTGCAGACAACTGTCTTTGGTTTTAAAGTACTTTTACTCTGGTGTGTATAGCACAGAGCAGTGAGAAGCAATCTCACTTCTTGTTTAGTATAACTGTTACGGCTGTGCTGACAGTTCGGGACATCATTATGTAGATGGTTGGTACTGAAGCTTCAAGGATGGGTATCAGCGGGCCATGGATAACTAAGTCATATCTGGAACTGATACTTGCGAGTAAAGGTCAGTTTGTGCTCTTTCTTTAAAATTCTAGTTATTGGTTCTGATGTTTTATACGTATTCTCGCTAATAGAAGCCTCATGAGGCACCAATATGATATGTCAATTGTTGTTATAAGTTTGATTTTCATCAATTTAGTAGGAATTTAGTTATTTTAGATTAGATTATTATTATTTAGTGTACATGGGGCGAGATATGAATAACCTGGCTATAAGATTGTCAGGATCATCCTTCTAAAGAGAATTTTGTACAGATAATTCCTTAGACTGTGTCCTTAACAGGATTTCTACTCCTGCCTTTGTGGGTAGAATAAGAACGTGTTCATCAGGATCTGGCTAGGTCAATTCCATAAGGTGAATGTTGGAAGTTGTTAGTTTCAGAATTAGGAATGAGGAGTGCATCGGAGCATGGATTCTGCTTGTAAAGGGGTCTTGAAATTTCTTTGATGAGAGGCATTTGTATATATAGTGCTTGGTTTTAAAATGCACGATGCGCTAAAATGCGCTAGGGCTAATATTAGAATAATGCGCGATGCGATGCGAAGGCATCACGGATCGATGCGCTACCTATTTTCCATTCAATATATATAGCAAATATCAAATTAACTACCAAGTACCGACAACAATAAAACACAATATCAACTCTCAACAAACAAAAAACACAACACAAACGCAACAATGTTCCTAAAGATTAAAGTTTTGACTTCAAATTTTCAAAATGAGAGCAGCGAGCAAAGAGACCGATTGCCGTTTCGCGCTGTTTTGGGTTTAGGACTTCTCGATAGGGTTTCTTTTGGAAAAATTTTGGACTGGGTCGACGTATTTACTATGGGTTTTCAGAATTTAGGTTGGGTCAACATGGGTTGACCGCATCGGACCAGGATGCGACCGCATCGGCGAGATGCGGATCGGAGCGCATCCCGCATTATGCGGTTGATGCGCTCGCATTTTTAAACCAAGGCGTTGCAGCTTCCTTCTCTGGGCAAAGTATTTTTTTCCCGTTAAATGTATGTTTGGACTATTTCTAAAGAAGAGGAAAAGGGTAATGAGCCTGAAGAAGTACAATGCAACTGGGACTTGAAATTCCATTTTGTATATTATTATTCAATGATTCCTTTTCTTTTAATTTTTTTCTGGCTTCTTTGGTATGTAGACCCACTTTAAACTGATTTATGTAAAGTATTGAATGCTACTTCAAGAATATGTTGCATCCTATTGATCTTGGGGTGACTTCTGCATTTGTGCAATTATACATAGCTAAAAATTATAAGGCATCTTTTCATCTGTCATACACTAAGCGTAGTATACTTTAGTGAAATTCGTGTAACTTATTTATTTCGGTTATTGCAAAGCTAGTCGAAAGGAATGTGCTGCATACATGGCCGGTCTTCCTGTTCCCTTCCGTTACGAATATCTCATGGCAGAAACAATATTCTCTCAGGTAAAGCTGGGAACTTTTCTTGTCCATATGATACTCGTATGAGTTTTACTTCATGTTTTGTGATTTGTTTGTGCCTTTGCAGCTTCTTCATTTGCCAGATCCCCCTTTCAAACCAACATATTATACGTTGGTTATCATTGACCTATGTAAGGTATGTACACTGAGTTAATGGAAAAAAAAATCCTTGTGAACTGACATAGTTCTCTTAGCAATGTTGCTTCATGCACTATTTTTATACTGCAACTATGGGTCCACTATGTAGGCACTTCCAGGGGCATTTCCAGCAGTTGTTGCGGGAGCAGTTCGAGTGCTTTTTGAGAAGATAGCTGAGATGGATATGGAGTGCAGAACACGTCTGATTCTTTGGTTCTCTCACCATCTGTACGTTAAGACTTATTTCAATGCAGACATTTTGTGATGGTTTTTATGTATTGTTGTGGCATTGCAAGATTTACCGTCTTATTCTTTCCTTTTTCTTCTGGATGTAGATCAAACTTTCAATTTATTTGGCCATGGGATGAATGGGCTCATGTCTTGGACCTGCCAAAGTGGGCACCACAAAGAGTCTTTGTTCAGGAGGTTCTGGAAAGAGAAGTCCGTTTGTCATATTATGACAAGATTAAGCAGGTATTACTCTACCAAAGTCAAGATAATCTTATTTTGTAATATTCCAATATTAGATTGACTCATTGAAATGCTTGAATATTCTGCTTTTCATCTTGTTGGGCAGACCTTATTCAACATATGTATGATGTTACACTTTAATTAATTTGTGTGCTGTAGAGCATTGAGATTGCCCCTGCATTGGAGCAGTTACTTCCTCCAAAGGGTGGACCAGATTTTAAATACAGTGGAGAGGATAGTGAAAATGAGACTGAAAAAGAGCTTTCTTTGGAACTCAATAGAATGGTGAAAGGAAGGCAAAGTTCACGGGAAATTATTGCATGGATTGATGAAAGTTTACTTCCAGCTCACAGCCTGGATGTTGTGCTTAGAGTGGTTGTTCAGTCGCTTCTCGACGTTGGATCAAAAAGTTTTACACATCTGATAACAGTCTTGGAAAGATATGGTCAAGTCATTTCAAAGATCTGTTCTGATCAGGATAGGCAGATCATGCTCATTGGTGAAGTTAGTTCTTACTGGAAGAACAACAGTCAGATGATAGCTTTAACAATTGACAGAATGATGGGGTATCGACTTTTATCTAATTTGGCCATAGTGAGATGGGTTTTCTCCTCATCAAATGTCAGTCAATTTCATATCTGTGATCACCCTTGGGAGGTATGTATCATGATCTTCAGTGCTTGCTGTTAGTGACTGTCTTTAGGGTCCTTTTCTTCTCTTCCAAAAGAAGTCAAAGTCATCAGGCTTAGAATACACAATAGTTTAAGCCTGAAATTGTTTTTTAATGTATCAATTTCACCCTTAGCTACTGGCATTGTTATCTGTACTATTTTAATAAATTAAAGGGAAGGCGGGATTATTGTATATCCATGTATCTTTTGCTCTATGATACCTGTATGTCAAAGCATCTGCCGAATGATAGCAATCTGAAATATAGATAAGGATATAGCCCCATGAACACACTCACACGCGCAAAAGAAAAAGGAAAAAGACCCTGTTTAAAGTTCTTGCACTGTGTTGATGAAGTGGCATTAAAAGAAGGTTGTGTTCTTTAGTTTCCGATTTGTAGAACTTTGCTAACTTCAGCTATCCTTTATTCTTTCGGGCAGATCCTAAGAAATGCTGTCAGTAAGACGCACAACAGGATGTGTGATTTAAGGAAAGAAATCACATCCGTGAAAAGGAGTGTTCTGCTTGCTGAAAAAGCTGCATCTAAAGCTCTAGAAGAGTTGCAGGCTGCCGAATCAAAGCTTACACTAATGGATGGTGAACCAGTTCTTGGTGAAAATCCTGTCAGAATGAAGCGATTGAAATCAAATGCCAACAGAGCTGCAGAGGAAGAGTTATCTATTCGTGAATCTTTAGAGGCAAAGGAGGCCCTCCTTGCTAGAGCTGTAGAGGAAAATGAGGTACATCTACTGATTATACAAATGAATGATGCTGTATAATTGCTACCTCATGTTTGATTAGATTCATCAGAAGATGATATTAAAGTGTTCCTCATTTGATTTGATTAGATTTTTTCTTTTTACTTCTTCAGGCTTTGTTCCTTACCTTGTTCAAGAGCTTTTCTAGTGTTCTGGCAGAGCCTCTCAGTGAGGCTTTTAAGGAGGAGGTGGCGCAGCCCTCTAACCAGGCTGATGAAATGGCGATTGACCTTGAATCCTCAGCTACTATGGATTTGGACGACGAGAGCTTGAAACCCAAAACAAGGTGCCACATGAATTTCTCTCTTGGTTGAAATAAGAACATTTGACATTTCCTCCCTTAACAATGGCTCCTGCTTTCTGCTTATGAATCTGCTGTCATTTATTTAGGGAAAAATCTGGTGATGGCTATAAGGTTAACGAAAAGGATCAATGGTGCTTGTCTACCCTAGGCTATGTGAAGGCCATTACAAGGCAGTATGCTTCAGAGGTAAGTTCTTCTAGCAAGTCACTTTTTGCTTTCTTCATTCTTTTTAAACTCGACTCTGCATATATGCTCGTAGTCTTGTTTACAGTAGGTCAATTACTCTAAGTACTGATTTCTGCCTTGTTTGTGGGCATTGACAGATTTGGTCATACGTTGAGAAGATAGATGCTGAAGTATTGACAGAAGATGTGCATCCTCTGTTTCGCCAAGCAGTATACAGAGGCCTTCGTCGACCTCTCGATGAGATGAATTTGTCATAGTTTTGCACATCAAAGAATAACAAATTGAGCTTGAGTTTGGATTCATTCTTAGCATAAATTATTTAGAACTTAATTGTAGTTTAGACACTAAAAACTCACGACTTGAATCGTTTTTCATGCATTGGCCGAATGTATCTTTACTGGAGTCCGCCTTGTATTGGATGTGTTTCTTTTTTGACCATGTATTTGATGTGTTTTTAGAGAAGCAATTTCTAACTTTTGGGATCTAATGTACACCATTTGTTACCTTTTACTGTCAAAGTCCTTTTACCGTCAAAGTTCTGTGTACCCTTCATTTAGTCAAAAATGATTTAGTCAAATCTTGAATACCGTCCATTTAGTCAAAATTGATTAATTTCAATCCTATAATATCATCGAACAAGTCTGATTTTATGAGCATAATCACGAGGATCCAATTAGATTTGTCCTATTGTGTATTTTTACATCACCTTTCGTAATTTACAGTAATTATTAGAATATTTGCATTTGAATAGAAAAGTTGGGCCCAAGAAAGACTAATAGAGAAGCGCTAAGTTGGGCCTCTGCAAGAAGCACAGAACGTTTAGCTGGGTAAATGATCCAAAAGCCCAATTAATATATTTCATCCTCTAGCTTTCTTCCCTCTCGTTCCCGAAGATAAACCTCTGAAAAACCACCGTGAAGCGCCACCATCTCCGCCGGCGGCCGGCGCTGCTACTTCATGGAATTACTTCCATTTCTTCCTCTTCCCAATCTCAACTGTTGAGAAAATCTCTATTCATCTCGTTACATTAAAATATATAATCACATGGAGATAAACGCCTTAAATTTCAGGGAATTATTGCCCAGAACCCGAACTCCATTTTCCTCCACAAAAGCTTTGCTTCTCCGGAGACCCTTTTCTCCTCTACCTCGTTCAAACCACAGGCCGAAGCTTTCCCGCCAAAAGAGGCCCGCATTTTCAGCCTCAGCCGTTAACAATTCCGGCGATGTTGGCCCGGGTGGATTCTCCTGGCGCCGCACTTCCCGGCGGTTTTTGGAGAGCTTGGGCGATTCCGTGAGGAAAGAAACCGGGTTCAGTTTTGAAGAAGCAAATGCCAAGCTCAGTGAAGTATCGGGTCGGGTTCGGGGCTCATTGTCAGAGATGGAACGGGTGCGGTCCGAATTGCTGTCTCTACTGATCGACTGGAATAAATTGAACCGGTGGAAGGTAAAGTTTGCATTATTACTTTGGTAATTTTTTTTTTTTTACTTATGAAAGGTTGTTAACTCATAAGTTGGATGATTGAAAGGATGGCTTTCTGTATTTAGAATGTAATGTTGATGTTGTTTGGTTTGTTCTCACAGGATGTAAAGAATTGGGAAGTGAAGAGATTTGTTGTTTTGTTAGTGTATATGTTCGCGGCAGCTCTTTCTTGTGTCGGGGTTTATAAGGCTATTCGTGCGCCTATTCTCGAAAGAGAAAGAAAAGAGATTAGTGAGGCGTATATGGAAGCATTGATACCGGAGCCTACTCCTACAAATGTAAGAAAGTAAGTTCCTTTTGCTCCCTGATTGTGCTGATGTTTGATTGTTGATCGTACTGTAAATGTTTGTGCTCTAGCATTTGCTCATGTCTTTCTTTCTTGTTCTACAGATTCAAAAAGGGAATGTGGAGGAAGACAACTCCTAAAGGCCTGAAAATGAAAAAGTTTATTGAGGGACCTGATGGAGCACTCATTCAAGATAGCTCTTTTGTGGGGGAAGATGCGTGGGATGATAATGATGATCAGCTCCAGAACAATGTAAAAGAGATTATAGAACGTGATGAGAGTTTGAGCACGGAAGATAAGACTATTTTGGAGCAAGATTTAGGAGTAGCAGGTTCAGGTTGGTAGGCATGTGTTTTTTGATAAATTTTTCTCTTTATGCTATTTGCATCCTTGATGGATATTTGTTTAGGTTTAGGTAACATTTGTATGTATAGAGGGCCTAGTTTGGGTGTATTTGGTTGTGCACATTTTTCATTTTATAAGACAAAACCCTCAGACAGGCTGTTGTTTATGCTATAATATAAGAACCTATTGGCAGAAATTTAGCAGGAATGGTATTTGAGATTTGATTCTTTAGTGCTGCTTGGAGTTTACCTGTTGTTTATATTCTTTTAGGGCTCTATGCATGATTAAACTTGATCAATGTGATTTTTCTGGCCTAAATTTGAATCGATATATGGGGTCATGTGTGGATATAGTTCTTTTCTGTGCTCCATAGAAAGAAAGCTACTTAGTTATTCAGGTCCATGTTGTTGGACAGCCTCTTACATCTTTCATCATAGCTCAAATTACAGAGACCCGAGGGACCTGGCGAGAAAGACTTCAAGCATGGAACAGAATTCTTCAAAGGGAAAAGTTAGAAGAACAACTAGAATCAAGCAAGGCTCAGTATGTCGTCGAATTCGACATGAAAGAGGTTGAGAACAATCTACGGAAAGAAATTTCTGAGAAGGGCAGGGGCAACCAGAGTCCTAGAGCACTGTGGATTTCTAAAAGATGGTGGCGTTACCGCCCTAAGCTGCCATATACGTATTTTATTCAAAAGCTTGATTCTTCTGAGGTAATGATATATGGAACTTAATCCTATATTCTCTTTGTTATTTATGGTTTGTCTAGGGCTTAAGCATTTGACCTTTCCCATGGAAATGAGAGATTAATGAGATATGTATCCGTTGAGTGCATGTAAACACAAATATTTATTGACTGGTTTGCTTTAGCCATTGGAAATTATGTACCTTGAGCTCTTCTTGTAAGGTCTACCAACTGTGTAATGAAGTCTTAATACGTTAGTCACTTTATGAATGCTGCTTCATAGTGATATTAGATTTTCTCTGATGGCTTGCTTTGATCCTGGGAGGAAATATCCCACGGGAGATAAATTGATAAGTTAGATGATGATTGCATTGACTGTTTACAGGTTGCCGCTGTTGTCTTCACGGAGGATCTGAAAAGATTGTACATAACTATGAAGGAAGGCTTTCCCCTGGAATACATCGTGAGTGCTTGACCTCTTGCTTATGGGAGAATGGACTACCATTTAATTTTCATCGTCAGTGATTTATTTATCCTTTTTACTTAACCAGGTTGATATTCCACTCGACCCATTTATGTTCGAGATGATATCAAGCTCTGGAGCTGAAGTTGATCTCATCCAAAAGCGGCAGTCCCACTACTTGTTTAAAATTGTCATTGCTTTACTCCCGGGGATCATGATCTTGTGGTTTATAAGAGAGTCCATAATGCTTCTTCATATCACAACAAGACGTTTCCTTTATAAGAAGTATAATCAACTTTTTGACATGGCTTATGCTGAAAACTTCATTCTGGTACTATATTCTTACTCTGGATTCGTAGATTATTTGTCAGAGTTATTCTTAATTCTTACTTAATCATCCACTCAGCCAGTGGGGGAAGTTGGTGAAACAAAGTCAATGTACAAAGAAGTTGTATTGGGAGGAGATGTCTGGGACTTGCTGGATGAGTTGATGGTGTACATGAGAAACCCTATGCAGTACTATGAGAAAGAAGTGAAGTTTGTTCGGGTGAGGCTTATTTTTAGTGGCACGTTGATTTGGAATCCTGGATGGAGTATACCAAGAGTTGACATAAATAGTTTCTTTTCTTTCATGTGCCATAGGGTGTACTTCTCTCTGGACCCCCTGGAACTGGAAAAACACTATTTGCCCGGACTCTTGCAAAGGAAAGTGGTTTACCTTTTGTTTTCGCATCTGGTGCAGAATTTACAGATAGTGAAAAAAGTGGCGCTGCACGGATAAATGAGATTTTCTCTGTTGCAAGGAGAAATGTAAGTCTTCCTAATGAAGAGCTATTGAGTAAATGCTGGTCCCTTCATTTTTTGTTTTGCATCATGGCTATGAGGTCTCTTTTTTCTGTTAACAATCATCAAGTATATAATCATCAGTCAAGAATCATGTTCCTGTTGTTGCATTGGTTGTAGCTTCCATAAATTTATATAAACGTTTCTTCTACCTTCTAAATACAGGCTCCCGCCTTTTTATTTGTTGATGAAATTGATGCTATTGCTGGGAGGCACGCACGCAAGGATCCACGGCGAAGAGCAACATTTGAAGCTCTTATTGCTCAGCTTGATGGAGAGTAAGTATCTTGCTCGTTTATGACGAATCTATTGTATCTGTATAGTTAAAAAATAGATGCTTAGTCATACTTTTAAGATTGAATTTAGAATGCCATTTTCCAAAAATCCTATCTGAGTGTATTGAAAGGTCTCTAATAGTGTAATGTAACGTTATGGCCTAGAGAACCTTTTTGCTCATCTGGTATTTTCTTGGATCATAGAAAAAAAATTACCCCACATGCTGCAGATTTAGAGATTTGTTTGTTTGTTTTAGGTGATTGGAAGCAAATAATGCATATAGTAGTGAAGTTCTGTCAGCAATCGTTATGTTTTGTATCTTCTACTAAAAATTGTCTGTATTCCATTTTGGTTGTTATGTTAAATAATATTGAATTAAATATTTGCTTCCAGGAAAGAGAAGACGGGGGTTAATAGGTTTTCATTAAGACAAGCTGTCATATTCATTTGTGCAACCAATAGGCCGGATGAATTGGACCTGGAATTTGTCCGCCCTGGGCGCATTGACCGTCGCTTGTATATTGGTTTACCTGATGCAAAGCAACGCGTTCAAATCTTTGGTGTCCATAGTTCTGGTAAACGACTTGCTGATGATGTGGATTTTGGGAAGGTATGGTGCTGTCTTCATTCCTTTTCAACTTGCACCTGGTCTTGTTTGTTGACTTTTCTTACCACACCCAATGAATTTTACATTTTTACCTCTCTAGGAACTCGCTAACATTTTATGCCCTTTGCCTAATTATGCAGCTTGTCTTCAGGACAGTCGGATATTCAGGAGCTGATATCAGAAATTTAGTGAATGAGGCTGGAATAATGTCTGTAAGTAAAATTTTCAAGTTTGTGCAAGATATGCTGTGTCAAAATATTGTTCATGTATGTTCTAATGTGCCTATATAATAATGTTTAGTTTTTATTTCCCATCTTAGACTGTATTCGATAAGTTTATTGTGCTATCTGTTGTAGGTTTCTCGAGTTAATTAGAAAAAGTATTACTTCACAACTTCTGCCATAACAGTCAGGTTTCAATTACCATCTCACTAGAGTCTTAGTGTTAGAATAAAACCTTCTCGATCTTTGTGAGCAGAGAGAATGTGTTGCCCCTTGTTGATCTTTTCTTTCCTCCGGTCGTGGTGTTCACATACTTTAAAGTCATCAATGAAAGATCTTCTAAAATACAGAAATGATTCTAACATAGTTGAAAGGGCCTATTACTATAGTTGCTATCTATATAGGTCCGCAAAGGGCGTGATGAAATATGTCAGCAAGACATAATGGATGTATTGGACAAGCAATTACTCGAGGGGATGGGCGTGCTTCTCACAGAGGAAGAGCAACAAAAATGTGAACAAAGTGTGAGTATTTATTGAAGTGACCATGTTATTTTGCAATTTATAAGGTATACTTCCCCCTCACGAGCAAAATTGTTTTTAATAATCAGGTCTCTTTCGAAAAGAAAAGACTGCTGGCAGTGCATGAAGCCGGGCATATAGTCTTGGCGCACTTATTCCCTCGATTTGATTGGCATGCATTTTCCCAGCTTCTACCCGGTGGCAAGGTATAATTTATCCTATTATTATCAGTAGTTATTCTGCTATCAAAGTTATCTGTTAACTGCCCTTTGACACATTCTAGTTTTTCACTTGAGAAGGAAACTGCAGTATCAGTCTTTTATCCCCGAGAAGACATGGTTGATCAAGGTTACACGACTTTCGGCTACATGAAAATGCAAATGGTGGTAGCTCATGGTGGGCGGTGTGCTGAACGTATTGTATATGGTGACGACATTACCGATGGTGGACAAGATGATCTGGAAAAGATTACGAAGGTAATAGATAAAAGTACTTCAGATCTTATTGTGAAAACTGTTTCTCCTCTTGACTTTTGGTCAATCATTCTGATAGAATATTAACGAAGGGCTAGTCTAAGTTTCTATATTGTAAAAGATGCTGCAGTGATGATGCTCACTCCTTTGTAGATTGCTCGTGAAATGGTGATTAGCCCTGCAAATGCTAGGTTGGGGCTCACAGCTTTGACAAGGAAACTCGGGCTGATTGATCAGCCAGATAATCCTGATCACGGGCTTATTAACTATAAGTGGGACGATCCTCATGTTGTTCCTGCTGAAATGACGGTTGAAGTTTCCGAATTATTTACAAGGGAGTTGACGAGATACATTCAAGAAACAGAAGAACTAGCTATGAAGGGATTAATGGAGAACAAGCGTATACTCGACATGATTGCTGAGGAACTTCTTCAAAACTCGAGAATAACAGGATTGGTAAACAACTTAGTTCGACTCTCTGTTTGCCTTCTTATCTCTTCACCTTCTATCATGTTTCTATCGTGTATTCTTCTTGTTTCTCATACATGCTTTTGGTGTTTACGGCTTTGCCTTTTATATTGTTGGAACTTTATTCACGCTGTCACGTCGTTTTTCTCAGGAAGTGATGGAAAGAATGAAAGGGCAGTCCCCCGTCATGTTTGAGGACTTTGTGAAGCCTTTCCAAATAGACTTGGATCAGGTATCTTTCCCTTTTCCCTACTCTTTTGGTGCCATTTTCTGCTTGCTAAATATGTCAGAAATTTGGTTTTGACTTGTTAAAACTGAGTCTTTGATCTTGAAATATTTGCCAGGAGGGACCATTGCCTCACAATGACCGGGTGCGCTATCAACCTCTCGACATCTATCCCGCACCACTCCACAGATGCTAGAAGCTGCCATGCGAAGAAAACAGAGAGAGAACCTAAACCTGAGATAATCTAGCTATTTAAAAGCGCTGTCTTGTTTACTGATGCAATTTTTCGGAGAATCTGGGCAAGAACAATGTTTTGACAGGGATCTCGAACAGTATCAGGAATTTTGGATAATTTTTTCCCCACTTTTATAAGTGGCTGCTGTTGAAGAGTGATAGGAAAAGTACTTGTAGCAGTGTAGTTTACATGTTTGTATTTCCTGTAAATGCCACAATTTTCTCAAGGAAAATGAACCTTCCTGATTGGAAGAATCAATCACATACTTTTGATAACAGGAATGATTAGTTATTTGTTCATCTCAAGTCACATGATAATAAGGAGAATCCGTAGTTCTCACTGTTTTTTTTTTACTTCTGATATTGTTTTTTACACTTGGCAGTTACATTGCCACATTGGGTTTTATAATTTTAGCCGGAATCTCATTTCAGAATCATCATTGTTACTGTCCATTTTGGAACTTTTAGTTGATGTTTGGACATGTCATAGTGAATTTATGCTGTGAATTCTACTGGAAAAGATGATGAAAGAAAATCCTTGAGCACTTAAATGCAGGTCTAAATACAATAATCATATCAGGTTCATTACAAGTGTTTTCTTTCTGTTTTATTCAAAACAGCCTAATGTATACTGAAAATTATACACCTGCATACAAATCTTCATTTAATAGTTTCATTTCCACTCCAGAAATGGAACCATTGTATACCTACAGTTTGCTGGTTGGAACCCCAACTGGCTTGTCCCTCGATCGCTTCTCCACAGCCCGCGAAAGATCTCTAACTGCTTCCTTAGGGAGACGGCGAGGGCTGCTCAGCCAGAGCCCTCCATCGACAACCATCGTGTGTCCATTGACGTACTTCCCTTCATGGCACGAAAACAAAAAACCGAGGACTAATATCAGAGACCAGAGACAGATTCACAACAATCGACAAAAGGCTAATGAGAAAAAAGATGCAGGATTGAAATTTGAATCAGCATTCTAACCTGCTTCTGATGTGAGGTAGAGGGCCGACATGGCGATATCCCACTTCTCCCCAAGTTTGTAAAGCGGCATGGTCTCTCTTATCTGGCTACTTATCTCGTCTGGCGCGAGTTTACTCATTCCAGTCGTGTCCCCAATAGGCCCTGGTGCAATCCCATTAACCCTAATGTCGTAATCAGTGCCCCACTCGAGAGCCAAACTTCGTGTAAGCGAATCAACAGCAGCCTGGGAGAGAGAGCGTTATGGTCAGTATTCAAAGCAATATCGTGGCAAAAAGAGTACGATATTCCCGAACCTTAGCTGAGGATACATGGATTTGGTACCAAGACGCGGTATAATGTAGGGTGGCGCTAATGTTCAATATCATGCCACCCGTGGATGAGTTCCTTCCCCGTCCACCTTTTTTGAGATACTTAATCGCTTCGTGACACATAGTGAATGTGCCAACTGAATCGATATCCAATACTACAGATAGATCGGGGAAAAATGGAAAAGAAGAAACTATTCAGTCCAAAAGATCAGCAACCTAACGAAAATGCGTGGCTTAACCTAAATTCTCACAAATGCTCATCACTCTAGGAAAAAAACAAGTAAATTATCACACAATATAATGGTTTCAGAGCATTGAGAAAGCAGACCTGTCCTGAACCCGTTAGGGGATAAGTCCTCTGGCGACACAAGAAAGTTTCCAGCTGCAGCATTGACGAGAATATCAAGCTTCCCGAAATGCTCAACTGTCGACTCCACTACTCTTCTTGCATCCTCCTGTTTACGAACGTCCCCTTGAAAGCCGACTGCCTGTAAAACACATTCATTGATAAGAAATAGCCAAAAACATCCGATAAACCGCACCGAAAAAATCACAGATAAACTGGATTCAACTGCCATCAACTTCAAATGTATTCACAACAGCTGCACTATGTCATCACATTCTCAAAAGGAACAACAAAAGTTCTTCAAGCCAATAAATGGGGTAAAAAACAGGTAAATTTTCATACTGTAAACAAAAAGTGCAAAATCATACAGCCAAACACCATATGATAAAGATAAACCACACCAAAAAGAGCACAGATAAACTGGATTCAACTGCCATCAACTTAAAATGTATTCACAAGAACAATTGCACTATGTAATTTCATTCTCAGGAGGAATAGCAAAAGTTATTCAAACCAATAAATGGGGTAAAAACAGGAAAATTTTCATACTGTAAACTAAAAATGTGAAACCAAGAAAGCCATCCCAACTACTGCTAAAATTTTCCTTCTGCCTATACCAAGTAAAATGATCAAAAGCTTCTATCTTCAACCTCAATTCATGAAACTAAACCCACAAATTCTCGTAACTCACATTTCCTTCTGCCCAAGCCAAGTAAAACGATCAAAAGCTCTTAACTTTATCATCTTCAACCAATAATCAATCTCAATTCTAAAAACCAAACCCACAAAAATCAATAACCAGGAGTTCTCAGAAATTACCGGAACGCCGATGGACTGGAGGGCGGCGGCGGCGGAATCGACGACGGCCTTGCGGCGGCCCATGAGAGCAACGGCGGCGCCATGCTTCCCAAACTGAAGGGCGATCTCGTAGCCGATCCCAGAGGCGCCTCCGGTCAAGAGGGCCACCTGCCCTTTCAGTACATCCGGCTTGAATGGTGATTCCGCCGCCATTTCTTGATCAATTCTGCACCTTTTCTCGCCTGATTTTTGCTCTCAGATGTTTTTTATGTTTGTATGGTCTAAGGGATGAAAGAATCAAAGATTAAAGATGTTGCCGCCCAATCAACGAATACTATATAGAGACAGACGGCAGAATCAAATGGGAATATACATCCCCTGCCTAACAAAGTTTTGGACTTTGTCGTGCTTTTTCTACGACCAGTTTTACAACATTTTTCTGTGGTACAAAACTACAAACGTTTTCTTCTAGTACTTTTTAATGTACGGGAAATTAACAATTTGATATCTTTCCTGTTTTAATTCGGCTAAATTACGCTGTCAACTTTGAGAACTGTGTTTTTTAAAAATACATTTTATAGTAATTTATATTATTATTTTATTTAAGTTGGTTTGATTTTAACTCGAAAGTTGAACGGTCGATGCATTTCGATTTAGTCAATTTATTACAAATTTTACACAAATTTTTATTTTTTGTCTAGTTGATCATTGGTGGAGTTATTAGGATCATTTACGAAAGAAAAAATAGAAAAAAGAGAGTGAGGATTTATTACATTAGAAAATAAACCCGGATACTCATATCGTGTAGGAATATAAAGTTTTCATGTTATTGTGAATGTATAACGTTACATGATACATTATGGGTATGATAAGATTACACAATATATGTGAACAATTATTGAATAATTGACTAGTCAATTTTTTTATCGTTTCCTTCGAAGAAAGGAAAATAAAAATAACTTTAGAATGCTGCCTCTATGAATGGATTTGAGGGAAGCATCATTACCACATTCAATTTCCAATCCGTTTGATCTAAAAATTATATTTCAATGCATAACATTTCTGAATCACACTTTAAAAAAATTATTTGAAATGATATAATCTTTTATTTTCAACAAACTTACCCAATAAAGATAGTAAAATGAATTAATCTCATATTTTCTTCAAATGGAGTGTGTACAAAATTGATTATCTCCTTATTTCATTGTGGCGATGAAAAAGTGCTATTCAAAAAATAGTTTCAAACTTCATTACAAAATAATAGATACTGCTATAAAATTTCATGATCTCCAAATACAATGGAAGCCTAAGCAGAAAAATAGAATTGCCCATCAATTAATGCAATCCTAAAATGAATCGATTGTTTTTTCTTTTATGGATTTCACCCCAAACTTTTTGATCCATTAAAAATTTAAGGAACTAATTTTTTTTAATAATAAAAACAACTTTAAAACGTGCTAGATTTATTGTTATCAATCAATTATTTTGACACATATTGCACCCCTTATTCTATGTTCACATTCTTTACTCACTCACAATTTAAATGAAACATTTTCAAGTAGACCTTTATTTTTATCATAAAATGTTCATTAAGGCTTGTCTAGTGTATAAAAACAAATTTTGAAAAAGGTAAAATCCGTGTACAACGTTCCAAACGGCGGCCAGGGTTTCAGCGCGCGCCTAATATAATCCCGCTGCCGCTGCCGCTGCCGCTGCGCACCACCACGCCCGCCATGGAAAATGAGGTTCAGTCGGGTTTCATACTGTTTTCCAAAAGTACCAAACGCAAGCCCCCTTCCACTTCCACCACCGCCACCTCTATCCCGACGGAGCTGCCGCCACCCGTCGTGAAAGAATCCGACTCCAACCTCACCACCACCACCTTCTCCGACTTGGGGCTATCCGAATGGGCTTGCACTACCTGCAAGGAGCTCGGGAAGAAGAGCCCCACCCCGGTCCAGCGCCACTGCATCCCCCGTATCCTCGCCGGTGAAGACGTCCTCGGCATAGCCCAGACCGGGAGCGGCAAAACGGCGGCGTTCGCGCTCCCCATCCTCCACCGCCTCGCGGAGGATCCCTACGGTGTCTTCGCGCTGGTGATGACGCCCACGAGGGAGCTCGCGTACCAGCTCGCCGAGCAGTTCCGGGCTCTCGGATCGGGTTTGCGTTTGCGGGTCTCGGTGATTGTTGGTGGGATGGATATGATAAGCCAGGCGCAGGCACTCATGCTCCGGCCTCACGTTGTTATTGCTACTCCGGGAAGGATTAAGGTTCTGATCGATGACAATCCAAATGACGACGTTCCATCCGTATTTTCAAAAACTAAGGTACCTTTATGTAATAGTTTATGATGTTTTTCTATAACATGATCCATTATTCTGAGCTTGAGGACCGCAAATTATTCTTCTTTGCAAGTGTTGAATATAGTGATGAGTTTCTTCGCATTAATTTATCAACTATGCGTTGTAGCCTAATTGTATAGTGTAGTTTCTGGTATTTTTCGGAGATATTTGTTGCATGTAAAAAGGCAGGTATTTTGGAGTTTTGTGCTCTTGTTTTCTATACCATGTGATCCATTCTTGTGTGCTTGAGGACCATAAACTTTTCTTTTTGTAGGAGTTGAATACACTTATAAGTTTTTTGCCTTGATTTGTTATCTATGAAAGCAATGTGGCCTGAATTTATTGTGTTGTTGTAGTTCTAAAAGAGTTTAATGATCTTATTTTCAATAATAGTATCCATTCTTGTGTTCTTGAGGACATTTAATTTTTTGTTTTTTTGTTAAGTGTTGAATATAGTGATACGTTTTTTTTGCCTTAGGACCCGTAAATTATTAGTGTAAGTTTTTTTGCCTTGATTTATCATCTATGGAGCAATGTAGCCTGATTCTGTAGTGTTACAGTTCTTAGTTCTAGATGAGGCCGATAGGCTTCTGGATGTTGGGTTTGAAAAGGAATTGAAGGTAGTCTTCCAGTGTCTGCCAAAAAATAGACAAACTCTGCTCTTCTCTGCAACGATGACTCGGGATTTAGAGACTCTCATTGAGCTTTCTGCAAACAAAGCATACTTCTACGAGGCTTACGAAGGGTTCAAGACAGTAGAATCTCTGAAACAGCAGTATCTATTCATCCCGAGAAGTGTGAAAGATGTTTATCTCTATCACGTCCTTTCTAAATTGAAAGACATGAATGTTCGATCTGCCATTATCTTCGTGTCTACCTGCAGGTACTTCTTCGCTCACTGTTGATTAGTTTTTCAACTCTCATTTTGTTGCATGAAGTTTGATTACATTGTTTGAGCAGGAGTTGTCACCTTCTGAGTTCGCTGTTGCATGTGCTCGACGTAGAGGTCGCTGCACTGCATTCGTATAAATCCCAGGCTTTGAGGCTTTCCGCGGTTCACAAATTCAAATCCGGGCAGGTTCCTATACTACTGGCAACTGATGTTGCCAGCCGTGGTTTAGACATTCCAACTGTTGATCTTGTCATCAACTATGATATTCCAAGGTCACTTGTCTTAGAATTCTATGCTTTCGCGTTAGCTGTCTTAAAATCTTCTGTCACTTACGATGGTAATAACTCGACACAGGTTTCCACGGGACTATGTGCATCGTGTTGGGCGTACTGCTAGAGCAGGAAGAGGAGGGCTTGCTATTAGTTTCGTTACGCAGGTAAGAATAACGGCTCAAAAGCATTTCACTGCTCTAATTATGAACATCTGGGATTTTTATTTTGATGTATGACTGATATCTTTACAGAACGATGTCGATCTTGTTCATGAAATAGAAGCTGATCTAGGAAAGCAGCTAGAGAAGTTCGAGTGTAGTGAAAAAGACGCTCTTACTGAGATTACGAAGGTAAAATGATCCGAACTAGTAACTGACTGACTGCAACTGCGAAAACATACTCATTATTTGTTAATGTTGTTTTATAGGTTTACAAGGCGAGACGAGTGGCTACCATGAGGCTTATGGATGAAGGATTCGAGGAGAAAGTAAAAGCAAGGAAAGATCAGAAGTTGAAGATGTTAGAAGAGAAAGGTCTTTCAAAGCGAAGAAGCAAAAAGCGGAAGAAAGGTTCATCCGAAGTAGCACAAAACTGAAATCTCCATTGCAGATTTGCCAAGTTCTATTTTATTCAAGGGGTCAAGGATTTGTTCAAATTCCATACCAAAGATGACACGGATCCAAATATGGTGTTGAAGAATTAAAATCAATATAAATATGAAAGATGCTTATGAAAGACTATTCATTGCAACTTCCTAAAGTAAACCACTCTTGGTGTAGCTCTACCATATATATGCAGTCCTATATTTAAAAATCTGTATTCTGTTGTATAAGGTGTGATACCAAGCTCTAAAACTCTCCAACGTCTCTTGAAATACGGTCTTTCCATAAGTTATGGAAAAATCAATGTTTAAATTGTAAATTAGAAGAAATGAAGATAAAATTTTTGGGTTGCATGAATCGGTTTATAAACTTTATGACTACTACACGTTTTATAATAAAATTTTAATATTGCAACTAAAATCTTTTACCTTTTATTATT
>JAULKJ010000011.1:10058980-10071157 GCA_032355405.1 Rubia balearica | reverse complement strand
AAAAAATTTTTTTTTTGCATTTTACCAAACACTAAAAAGTGTTTTGCTTATAAGCACATCAGGTAAAAAACTCTGTCAAATAGAGCCTAAATTTAATGATTTATGCAGTGTGGATGAAACCAACTTTTTTGCTCTGGATGTAACATTATACTCCACTTTAGAAAATGCTACCAATAAGTGAAAGTTGTCTTAAGACGAACAGGTGGGGTGGTAGAAGAAATCTCAAGGACAATCAACTGGACTTTGGAACTCTTCTTTTCGTACTCACGAACTGAAAAGTGACACCACTGGAAACTTCTATATATACCCTCTTTTTCCCTCACATTTCAATAAATTCCTACCCCCCCGATAAAAACCCATCTAAGGCATATTTTCTTCTCATGAATTCTTCGAATTTTGCATTTGGTATCTGCATGCATTGTTCTTGCGCCTTGTGTTGATTTTCTTGTTCTGTCTCAATTTTTCCGGCAGCTGAAACAGAGGCCTCGGAGATGGCGGCGGCGGGAAACTCGACGCCACCCCAGTTCATGACCAGCGTTAATGGAAATCGAGGGCTTCCCAGCGAGCCCCTCATCGATGATATCGAATACAATCAGATTGTCGTGTCGGAAGTCAGTATTACTGAGCTGTACTGCTGTAGAACTGATTGTTTTCATTATGCTCACTATATCTTGTTTACTTGGTTCAGGATGTCTGCTTTGATCATTACCTTTTTTGTGGGGTTTTTCTGTATGTTAATGAGATGGAATCTTTTGATTTGATGGATTTGTCCTATTTGAATTCTGCAGAAAAAGGGTTGGAGGAATTTCTTTTCTTACCTGGGACCTGGATTTCTTGTTTCCATTGCATATATTGATCCTGGGAACTGTAAGATTCAGACAACCTCATTTCATTTGTTCTGAAAAAAAATGAAACGAAAGAGAGTGTAGTCGTGCTGTTCTTGACCCTTATTGTATGTCTTTATTGCAGTTCAGACTGATCTGCAAGCAGGAGCTCAGTTTAAGTACGGGGTGCGTACTGTTTTGTGTTATTCTGTTTTGCAAAGTCAAAAGGTTCCTCCGGCGCTTTAAAGGAGTTTTGGATATTTTGTTTGTTTTGTTTTCCAGTTGCTGTGGGTCATATTAGTGGCGTCTATTGCAGCTCTTGTTATCCAATCCCTGGCTGCAAATTTGGGTGTTGTTACTGGTATACTATATACTGTATAGCCTGTTTGTCATTTACATGTTCCGTGATTCAAGTGCTTTTGTGGTCTGAACTAGCTTTGTCTGTTCACTCGATCCGTCTGTAGGGAAGCATTTGTCAGAGCACTGTAGGAAGGAGTATCCGAAGGTGATCAATTACATCTTATGGTTTCTTGCTGAAATCGCAGTTGTTGCGTGTGATATTCCTGAAGGTATAATTAACTTCCTGTTTTTGGAGTTGGGATTGCTTCTTGGACTTCTAGTCATCAATTTTGTCCCTCCAATAGTCCTAGCTGTTGCGCCATTTGTTAATTTGTTTAACTAGTATTTATGATTTATTGCCATAAACTTACACAATGTAAATATGTAAAAAGTTGAAAGATTGAGATAACGTCATGTTTTTCATTGCTTTGGAATCATTAATCTATTATCCTTGAGTTTAGTTTATTCGGTCTCTGTAACTTTTCTCGGATGCTACATTGTGTGTTCTGATAGTTGGTTTTAGTTGCATTTCTCTAACGTTTCCTCCTTCCTTGTGCCTCTTATTAGTCCTGGGAACGGCATTTGCTTTGAACATGCTCTTCAAAATTCCATTATGGTGTGGTGTGCTAATCACGGGACTTAGTACTTTGATTCTGTTATTGTTGCAGCAGTATGGGGTACGTAGTTACCTCTCCATGTACAACTTTGGCTTGATCTCATTTGAAATATCGGAAGGAATGGATTTCAATTAGAGCTGTAAACGAAAAGTGATAGAATCATTTATATCTCCTTAAATGCCTGATACTTTGTTGCAGGTGAGAAAACTTGAAATCTTCATTGCTTTGCTGGTACTTACCATCGCAATATGCTTCTTTGTGGAGCTTGGCTATGCAAAACCAAAAGCTTCAGAAGTTCTTGATGGCCTCTTTGTTCCCCAGCTTAAGGGAAGTAGTGCTACTAAGTTGGCAATCTCATTACTCGGGGCTATGGTTATGCCGTAAGTGATTACAATTGTTTACGGATGTGCAAAAGAAAATTAGTCGTGCAAAATCATAATTTTGATGGAAAACTTGCTTTTTATTTTGATGCAGGCACAATCTCTTTCTCCATTCCGCATTGGTCTTATCAAGGAAAATCCCACGATCCAGTACTGGCATCAAAGTAAGTTCATCTGCTCTTACTGTATTTTGTTGTTAGTACTTTGCTGCATATTACTAAATTGTTTGATTCCAAGGACACTGAATATATAGTTGCTGTTAGAATGGTTTCATACCTTAACAAGATAAGGCGATTCTGATGGTTTTATTAATGCCGTTGTTACACTCTTACATTTGCTAGTATGGAAGCAGTCTATTTAAGATTCTTAAATTGCGTTATCATATCATGCGTTCTGATGTTGACTACCAAAATCTTCTTATTGCACTGTTTTTAGGAGGCCTGCAGATTTTATCTAATAGAAAGTGGGTTTGCCCTCGCCGTGGCCTTCCTGATCAACGTGTCAGTCATTTCTGTGAGCGGTGCAGTATGCAATTCTGCAGATTTGAGTCTAAATGATCAACAGAATTGTGCAGATTTGGATTTGAACAAAGCATCATTCTTGCTTAGAGTATGTCTTGTTTTATCAACATTAGTTATGCTTCCTTGAATTCCTGTATTATACATGTGAATGAATTTCTTAACAATGCATACACGATTTATTTAGCATGTTTTAGGAGGTTGGAGCTCCAAGATTTTTGCAATTGCTTTGCTTGCATCGGGACAAAGTTCTACTATCACTGGAACGTATGCTGGGCAGTACGTTATGCAGGTGAGATTTCTTTTTTCTTAGTCTGTAAATGATACAATCATCTTCCTTCAATCATCCATTCTCTTATTCTTAGGGATTTCTCAACCTGCGAATGAAACCATGGATTCGTAATTTCTTAACCCGGTGCCTTGCTATAGTCCCCAGTCTAGTTGTATCAATCATCGGTGGTTCTGGTGGTGCTGGAAATCTCATCATTATTGCATCGGTAAACCATCCGTATATCTATTTTTTCATCCATTATGAATCTTGCTGATCCTTTTGTCCTGTTTACTCGAACTCATGTTCATTTTGTTGCAGATGATCTTATCTTTCGAACTCCCTTTCGCGCTCGTTCCACTACTCAAGTTCACGAGTAGCAAAACCAAGATGGGGCCATACGCAAACTCAAAATGGGTAAGTAAGAGCTACATTTCTTCTACACTAGGAGTTTTCTTCAACGAATTGACATGTTATTCGTCGCAAACAGATATCAGCAATCACCTGGGTCATCAGCTCTCTGATAATCATCATAAACATCTACTACTTGGCTGAAAAGTTGGTAACATCCCTTCGCGACGGGCATTTAGGACGAACCACAATCGTGTTCTGTGGAATCCTAGGAGCTGCAGCCATGTTGCTCTATTTGGCTGGTGTTATATACTTGGTCCTAAGAAAGACTAGGAAGGGAGACAGTCTTTTGGCGCTAACGGAACATGAACGGAGACCTATGAAGACTGAATTGAGCAATGGATCGGTTAGCCTACCAAGGGAGGACATAGTAAGCATGCAGTTGCCTCAGAGGAGTTCTACTTTAGAGGTTGACTGATGAGGAAGAATAAAGATGAGATAGATGATCTCTTTAATGTTGTCTGTAGTTTTGTTCAGTTTCAGTGGTCTTAACTGCTTCTTGTTGGAAGTTGCTAACATAAATAACATGAAATGAGTAGAGACAACGTCCGCTGTTTGTATGAATGGGAAAAGAAGATTTGAATTGAGCTGATGAAAACTCTTGTGAATTGATTTGATTCAGTCCAACGGACAGTAGTCCGACACCAAAGAAACTACTACTTTGTTGCTTCACAAGATGTTTACTTTTCTCCAATTACCTAACTCATTTGTGGTCCTGCAAGACAATTACCAAAATTTATGAAATTGTCAAAATAGGCTTACATCTTGATTGCGATTTGTGACGTACTCCCTCCGGTTTTTTTATATGTGGCACCTTAAGTTTATATGTTTGAATTTAGGTGAAGAAAATGAGTAGATGAAATTGAAAATAGAATGTAAAAAGTAGAATGAGTTGATGGAATTGAGCTAATCTTACCAAAAATAAAAAAGGTGCCAAATAAAAAATATATATTTATTTATGATAAATGTGCCATAAATAACCAAACAAAGGGAGTAGTAACATTCAATATGCTTTGCTTCAGTGCCGGGCGTGCTATCAATCAATAGGGTCGGTTCGAGACTAGTGTAAATTTTGCATTTGTATTGGGTCCAAAAAATTTAGGGACTTGATTTATTTTATTTTATTTTTTTAAAAAAAAATTAATCATTCTAAGATAATGGTAAAAACGTCCAGCGCCGATTACAATGAGTGTAATTGTCATCCAACCTAACTAGCTTTAGCAATAGCTAAGTTATTGCAAAGATATCTAAATTATATGTCAACCAAATTGATCGTCTGTACTATTACAAATCAGAGATCCAATAAAAATTGCAGCATCGCCCTCGGGGATATTAACTTGTTTCCCGCGAAAATCATGACCACTTGGCAGAGAGGAGTGTATCACGCATCAATATCAGAGCGCCAAATAGGGATCTTCTACAACTGTAACACCACTTGATCCAACCACGATCTATGTTGTCCAAACTGTAAACACCTTGAAAAACACATATTTGACACAAATCTAACACAGATCTGGCGTATCCAAATTAATGGAAACCCAAAAGCAAAAGTACAAACGAAATTACGAACACACGATCTGTAAAGTATATCGAGAACAATACATCAACGTGAACAGCTAAATCGAGTTATTATCATGAACACAACGATCTAATTGATCAGGTCGAAGAATGAAAACGAATTTGTGGAGATAAATCTCATACTTATTGAATAACAGAAACATAAATTAAAATAAACTGTTGTTCCTCATCTCCCCTAATGGGAAGATGGGGAAAGATTGAAGAAAAAGGCGGCTTGCATCAAGGGTTTTGGAGGAGAGTCTTCAGCGTTGGAGTAATTTTAGTTTGAGCTATTGACAACATTGATCACGTTATGGGAGAATCATTCGCTATAATCCGGAATCCACAATTAGATTTTTATTGATCAAATTAATTCTACAAACCGTTTTGCCTTAAAAACAAATACAAATACTTCCTCCGTCTCAACCCAAATTATCCACATATTTTATAACACTATTCTCTATTGAAATTTGACTATATATTTGAATGGATATATGAGAAATAATGTTATCGTATGTGATATTGTTGAATTCGTCGTAACAAGTAGTTTCTAGAAATTGACTTTTTATTTACCGTTATTATACGTAGTTAAACATATTAACGGTCAAACATATTTTTTGGACGGTGTGTAGTGATTGAGCTATAATTTATATTGGGACGGAGGGAGTAACGAAATTACTATTGAGGTAAATTTTCAACGGCCATATTCTTCTGGGTTTTTAATTTAAATTAATCGAGTCAAATAAATTTTAATTTAATTAAAATAAATATAAATACAGATAGAAACTACTTGTTACGGCGAGGGCTCAAAGCCATGGTTTTAAGAGTTCATGCGTTAGGTCTCAAAACTGCGGTCTTATTTGTCGTAATGAAGGATTCACCGATGGTTGGTGTCGTGGTGCTCGACGTCGCTGTTTCTGCACCCGTCCTTGTTGATTACATGATATCACTTAAAAATAAAATTGATATATGATGGGTTTTAATTACATGATCTACCTATAATAATGAACCATTAATGCTCCTCTCGTCATCTTTGCTATCAAAATGTTAAATCTATTTTTCCTTTTCTCGTCGCACCCACTCATCCAATTTTATTTTATCCTCAATTTATATATGTAAAAAACACGTTATATAAACAAAGTTGTACATTCCATTTTTAGGTTCGCACCGACATAATTAATAGTAGAGATAAATAGCATTGTCCATCTTATTTACATTTTCCGAAGAGACGTGGTTCTTCGATCAAATCGTACATTGGTGCATGTAATTTTGCGACATCCTAAAAATCTTCTAATTAGAAATTTATGAGAAGATCAATCCACTAACGCAGCCTACATGTCAATTCTTACTAATATCAATGTACTCCCTAACATAAATAAAATTACTATGGTCACACATATTTTAAAATTATATTTTATACTCCCTCTCGTTTTCTAGCATTGGTTCTGTTTAACTACAAAACTTTTCAAGGCATGTTTGACCATTAATAACTTTAATTGCATAGAATAACGCACATCATGTGTGGTGTTTTTGGATTATCTGTAACATGTAGTTTGTAAAAAATAAAATTTGTTATTGTATGAAATAAAATTTATCGATGGTCAAACATGTCTTGAAAATTTTTCAGACAGAAAAAATGGAGCCATTGTTAAGAAACCAGAGGGAGTATAATAGTATTCAATTGATTATAAGCCCAGATGAGAAGAGTCCAAGGTTGCCATTTTAATGGCTCATTCGGTCCAACTTTCAGCCCATTATAAACTTACACATACACTGAATTCTCTCGTCTCTAAATTTTCCAGATTCTAAGCTCTTCAGAATCTTCAAAACTGGATGAAGTTCGTGAAGGTCAGTTCATCTAATCTCACACTGTTTTCCAGATTTTCTGTAGTTTTTGGTTCAGCTAATCGTAAACTATGCATTAGAGTGTTGAAAGCTGAAATTTCTGTGTAGATAGAACTGTTCATTTAACATACCAGTGGAATTATTCTTCTGGGATTTTGATTTAGTTTATGCAAGCACCGAGGTTGTTGTGTTAGAAGCTTATTAAAGAAATGTAGTGTGCGAGAATTTGCTATTTTCCCAGCTAATTATGTTGGGTTTTACTGCAGATTGTGGTGGAGAATAAAGGGATTGTGTTTATATCTAGCTTTAGGGCTTTGTAGGAATTTTTGGATTGGGAATTCAATGGCTAGCAATGGGATTCCTCCGTTAGGCCGTGTTAAGATTACTGATCTCATCCCTTGTGAAGGCCTCCCTTCGGATGCTTATAAGCTCTCAGTTTCAACTTTGTCCCAGTCTTTAGCTCAGTATTCAGCTGCTATTATCCAGTTTCCGGGGAGCGATGCAGCTCTGTTAAGGTCTGTTCTTGATTCGGCCCGGCTTTATTTTCAGCAGAAGCCTGCTTATCCGTCTGCTGATTCGATTCACCATGACGATGATTCGCGTGAATGGTGTAAGAGCTCTGGTTACCACGCGGATCCTCAGTTGTGGCAGGAAATGTATGAGTTCAGACCCGGGGTTAACATTACTGAGCTGAGTAATGAGGGTGACTTCCCTCCCTCCGGTCTGGTGGATGTGTTTGCATTGCTTGGGAGAGCTGCGAGAGATGTTCTTGATGCTGTTAGTTTCTATTTGAATTTGCGTAGTAATCCGTTTACTGAGATACTCGATAATGTTCCTCTGAGGAATCGGGAGGTGTCATCCTCCGTGCTGTCTGTTTCCTGTCACGGGAGGCCGTTGTTTCAGCATCATGGTTTGACAACAGCACAAGATGATGGTCAGTTAGGGATGTTCTCGGACCAAGAACAGCATCAGGTTGATAGAAGTCTGATAACGATTGTCAAGTCTGATCGGGCTGGTTTACAAATCCGGGATTTTCATGGCCACTGGGTTCTTGTGGATGGTGATCTTGGTCCTCAGGAAGCTATCCTCTTTCCTGGATTAGCTCTGTATCAAGCAACTGCTGGTTATATTAATCCTGCAATGCATCGTTCCGAGATTTCAGGTTTGCATAGTAACATGTATGGACGGTGTTCTTTAACCTTCAAGTTGATGCCTAAACCCATGACCAACCTTAACTGCTCGGAGATGAGAGCAGCTGGTCATGGTGTCGAAGCCCAGTTCCAGATTCCGGTTCCAGTCGATGACTTCATGCAGAGATCCACTGATCAGCTGTTGAATAGGAACAATTACCCAACTTTCAGTTACTCCACATGTCAAGAAGGTAAAAAGTTACAAATGACACTCTATAGATACTCATTAGTTTAACTTGGTTTTTCTTTCCGGCTGCTGTTAATCATTGGATTTTGCATCTTTTAATGTTTGTTGGGGTGAGAGAGTGGACGATTTCTTGTTTCATTTGGACATTTTGTCATCTCTTAGTTTTTAATTGGATACATGAACTACTGCTGTAGGATCTATCAAATCTGTGGCTAAGAACAAAAAGAACAATATAAGATGCAAGCCACTTCCGCCTTCAAAGAGGCTGCGACTAGAAGCGCAGAGAGTTCTGAAAGAAAAGGTTCAAGATATAGCTGATAAGAAAGGCATTAAACTCCGGTTCTGCCTCCTGAAGGAATGTGAGAGCCACGTCCACTCGCTAGATAGTCCATGTGCAAGTTTAAGGATGGAGCTCGGGTGGCCACAAGGAGTTCCTTTTGTTCACCCTCATGATCTACCAAACAAGGCAAAGATCGGGTTTCTGGAAACATACGAGCCCGGTTGGTCCTCTGCACACGATATGGAGTTAAACCTCGTTGAACCTGGGCAGACGAGTCAGCAGCACCCAGCTAATTGTATCTGTAAGTCTTGTAATTTGTTTTACCGACGCTTCAAGATATGAAAATATGGCTTATAGTTTCTATCTGTTATGTGAGTTTGATTGGCATCGAGTTAAACATACTTTCTTTCTTCACGTCTTTGCAGGAAATACATGTCTACTTTCTTTATATCTTGCATACTGTGTTCATTCCCTGATATTTTTGTACAAAAGGGACGACTGAAGAACATATGGCTGAACTTCACTTCCTCGCCTATTGGCAAGGTCAGTTGCACCGACTTAGCTGGTAGTTTGCAGTTAACTGATCTGTATTGACTAGCTTCGATCGTACAGTTTAGCTGATAGTTTCCTTTAGTTAGTTAGGTTTGTTTATAGTTTTAACTGCTAAGCTACAACTCGTGTATGCATAAATCATGTACCGCCCCATCTCCATGGCTAATGATCCCTTCTCTGGTGGACAAGGGTGATAGTACTGTGGTGAATCCCGTTTCACAGAAAGAGGACGGGCGATAGTACTATTGATATGATACAGCTTGGTGGGAACAGTGATGGCAAGAGCGAATGGTATGGAGGGTTGTTGAACACGGGAAATGCCGAGGAAGATGATGAAAACAAAGACATGTATGTGAGCCAATTCAATGTCAAACCTGTTTGCTTGGTGGATCATCGACTCAATGTTACTTTTCTTCGCCGGGGATGGAAATTCGCTGGCCAGTTACCATGAATTGGAGGAGCGGCTATGCTGCTATTAGTTCCACCCAAGTTGGAATGACTGAACCGTATGAAAGAGGTAATAGATAGAAACACTTTAGTCTTGTTTGTGTATATGCTGTGTTGATCTCCTTGACATTGATCTTAATCTTGTTGTATGAATAGTTTGCTACACTTTCTCAGTTTCAATATGTAAATTTCAGTTATTTAAATGAATGTATGGCTTTTGATTCGAAACAAAACTCTCTACGCCTAGCAGAAAGGACATCAATTTGGACATGAATTCTCAAACAGTACAAGGAAAACCGGATTTTGGAATAGGAACAACTTAAATGGGAAGGCCATGTAGAGCGTTACTCTTTCTTTAACATGCAAATTTCACCCAGGATCACGAGGAGGCGATAGCGCCCCAATGGCAAATTACTATGAATCGAATGAGCATGTATATATAGTTGTTGGTTTGAACCAAACTGGAATTGAAGGTGAATATATAGGTTAATGAATGAACCAAACCCAGTTAAGAGCTTCTTGACATGTAATGATCTACTGTTATCTCTATGCAAGTCTAAGTTCGGGTTAAAATCCAAATGGTGCAAACTCCCGAATCAGCAGAACAAACCTGATAGGTGATGGCATTCACCGACTTTCATGCATTTTCTCTTTGATTCTTGAAGTGTTGCTGTCCCAACACCTTTTAAAACCTGTGCTACTTGCCTCGCCATCTGTTTTCAGAGTAATTCTGATGCAACGGGTGTTTCAGCATTGAAGTTTTTCTTACCTTTCAAAGGGTAGATCAATTTGTGTTGCGTTTCCATAGAACTCTTCCAAGTTGTAATAATCGCGTTGCTCGGGAAGAAATATGTGCACCACCACATCACCTTGGAAAGGGACACGTGTACAGAAAATCAGAAGCGACTGTTTAACACCGACACAAGTATAATATCCTAAAGCATGGCCTCAAGCATCTAATCACACGTAGATTCTAGTCATGTTCTTAACTTCCAAATGAAGAAAAACACTGTTAAATTGAATCATCATTGCCCAGCGAATAAAATAACAAGCAGAAAGATGTGAAATCGCAAAATCACTGTCTAGCCAACTGTTATTGCAAATGCACAAGATCACTTGAAACAAAAGAAAACTTGCATGCAAACATACGACTGAAATCAATAACTTATGGTATTCTTTCACCCATCACTTGAATTTCAAAAGATACACTCACCAAAGTCCAACAATGTCCACGAATTGGGCTTGTAGTCTCCTGTGGCAACTTTTCCAAACTGTGTTTCTGCCATATCTCTTATTTTGGAGCTGAATGAACAAGTGAAAACTGAATCACAGTCCAAAATTCATCTAAACTGAGTTAGGGCAACAATAAAATTACCCAATGGCATCAATTTGTGGCCGGGAAAATGCTGTGGCAATGATGAAGAAGCGAGTCCAATACACGAGAGGTTTCACAAAGAGGACCTTTATATCACCCGCCTTCACATCGCTCGCTACTTTAGCCGCAGCAACAGCGACTACAACAGAAGAAAACCATCACTAAATTCAAAATTTGACATTATCCTTCTCCGTGTTAGAGCAGGAAATGCAGCTTAGACAAATAGACTATAAGTGGGAATGAGAGAAAATCACGAAACTGAGTTCAAGAAAAACAGAGCTGAATAATTTGAACATAGTCATCAAAAGCAACAACAATTTGAACATAAGAAATGGACTATAAGGGAGTACTACCAAGTAAGATTTAGGAACATCAAGAAACAACAATTGAAAACACATACACGCGTGAATAATTTGAATCTGATCACAGGTACAACAACTGCAGTCAAACAAACACAAAAAATATAATTTAAACCTAATCATCAAAACAAACAACAATCTGATCATAACCATCAAACACAACAGCATATCGAACACGAGAAAGATCAAATACAACATATAAAAAACACAAAAGAATCGAGCACAGTAACCAAAACAAACAAAAACGTGAACATAATCATCATTTACGCACGTGACAAGCTTTCGGCATCATCATCAACCTCCTGAAGAGCGGATTTCTGATCACTCGCTGTGTACACCACTTTTCCATATTTCGTAAACAAGTCGTCATACATATCATCAGTGTCTACACTAGTATCCTGCAATCAAATTCACACTAATCACAACTTTAATCACATACAAAATCGATGCATCAATTTATCCTGTTAACGAAATGCAAAGGGAAAGTAAATTACAGAGCCAACAGCCAGGGGGCGAGGAATTCGAAACGCGGAAGTAATGTAACAGCTAGGATGAGGAAGCGGCCGCTGCTTCCGAAGCGCCGGCGCCGACGGTGGTTGAGCTGAGACGGTGGAGAAAAGCCGGTTTTGGAGGAGGAGAGAGGAGTTGCAGATATCCATAATTGGTGTACCACTAGATATGTACTGAATTACAGTGTGTGGCGCGCCGCGGTGGCGCGGTGGCTTCTCACGGCGGAAGAGGAAGGAGTGCTGCTGGGGAGTTGTTTTGGATAGATATTTGTGATGGGCGAAAACGTGAAGATCAAAAACTTCTTAAATTTTGAGCTAAAAAGGAAAAATCAATTTCTTTATTATTTTATAAACCTTTTGTTGAAACTATTGTTTTTGTTTTGTTAAATGAATTTTTTGTTTCTTGCGATTGTACACTTTTCTCTAAAAAAAATGAATATAACATCAAAACACAATGTGGATAAAGAAAGTCTTGAACTCCTTGAGTATTGTTTTTGTTTTGTTAAATGAATTTGTTTC
>JAULKJ010000011.1:10041145-10058880 GCA_032355405.1 Rubia balearica | reverse complement strand
AGCATGGGGACTTAAAGCCAAGCTGCCTCATAAAAATAGACATATCTAAGGCATTTGATAGTCTTAATTGGGAGTTTATGTTTCACTGGCTGAGCTTACTCAAACTATCAGGTCTGTACCTGGAATGGATCAAAACCTGTGTCACCAACTCCTCTTTCTGCCTTTCACTCAATAGAATCCGGTCCCAATCTTTTGATGGAAAAAAGGGGGTCAAGCAAGGGGATCCCCTATCCCCTTTACTGTTTGTTCTTAGCATGGAGTACCTAACAAGGATGCTAGAAAATTAATTCCAGTCAAAGAGCATTGGTTATCACCAGAGGTGCCAGAAGGTAGAAGTTCACAGCTTACTCTTTACTGATGACCTCCTCATCTTCTGTTCTGCTGACAAAATATCACTGGAGGGGGTCAAAAATACACTGATGGAGTTCCAGAAGACCACTGGACTTGCAGTGAATGATGGTAAGTTCCAGATCTTTTTCTCCAAGATGAATGAAGAAGACAAAACCCTGCTGAATGATGTGTTACAGATCACAAGGGGTGAATTCCCGTGCAGTACTTGGGATTGCCATTGAACTCTGTCCAATGGAATGAAAAAAGATGCAGCTGCCTTTTGGAGAAGATAACAGGAAGACTTAAAAGGTGGGATTCTAGGAATCTATCCAATGCAAGGAAGGTGCAGCTGGTGAACACTGTCCTATTGAGCATCACTGGCTACTGGACTAGTGTATTCAAGTTTCCAGAAAATATCCATAATACCATAGTTGAGATGTGCAGGAACTTTATCTGGGGGAGAGAACATGGAGAAAGGGTCTTCACAGTAGTAGCATGGGACATAATGTGTAGATCAAAGGCAGTGGGTGGATGAGGACTGAGAGATCCATCTTTGTGGAATAAGACTTCTCTATGTAGACTTAGCTGGGATATTTCTTCCAAAAAAAATATACTGTGGGTGCAATGGGTGCAAGCCTATTACTTGAAGGGCAAGGAACTGAAGAACTATAAGGGATCAGACACTCGTAGTTAGGGCTGGAAAACAATTACAAGGTTGAGAGTACAGATGGATGATCAGTTGGAGAATTGTGTGAAGATAAATGGGAATTTCAGCATCAGAGCAGTATATAACTTTCTCAAAGGTGGAGAGCAGAAGGACTACATGGCAAGACTGCTATGGCACCCCAAAATACAGCCTAACCACAGGTTTTTCTTTTGGATGCTCTTCAAAGGGAAGCTAGCAACGGTGGACAGGTTGGTGAGATTCAGAATAATTCCAGGAGGAAGCTTGTGTTGCTTCTGTCAATTGCAAAGTGAGGATGTTGATCATCTCTTCATCAAATGTTCTTGCATCATAACCATCCTACAACAGCTGCAACTGAAAACAGCAAGAAACCTGAGGGAGCTGAAAAAAAGACTGTATCAACTTATGCTTAGGAGGAAATGGTACACACTGTAGCTATACTCCATAACCCTTTACCAGGTTTGGATTGAAAGAAATCAAAGACTCCTGCAGGACAAAGAACAGAAGATGGACAGGATGATTGACATGGTAAATGTTGAATGTAATAGGAAAGCTTTTGATTAATAGTTGTTTCATTTCTGTTTTCATGCTAAAACCGTTTGTCAAAAGGCGGGAGTGAGGGCCTAAACAATGTTTAGGCTGAAGTTTGATTAATAAAGCATACATTCCGATAAAAAAGGGGTAACGTGCAACAAACCAAGTCCAAAGGGTGGAACTACGAGAAGACACTAAATCAGTTCAAATAGATGATTGAATTGGGTTCAATGTTCATAGAGTAGTGTAATTACGTGGGTATTTTATTTGTATTCATTATTAGGTATTGATTTTGTGAGATTCTAGATCCTCCTATCTTGTATGTTTATGAAAATTCATTTTTTGTTTGGGATTTACATTCTTGTATGATGCATGTTATATATATTCTATGATGCACTACAGTTCATATGTGATATGTTATCGGGCTAGTCTTTATTTTTTCCTTGGTGTGTTTGGTTAGAGGTATAATAGGTTCGTGAGTACCGAATTTGTGAGTGCGTGCATATATGATCGTGAGTACCGTTCCAATTGTTATAGCCTAGCTTGGCTGGACTGAACCCCAATAGGAAAATAATGATAGCTTGTAGCAACTAGGGTTGTAATGTATAACCCATCATCCTTTCAACCCTAAAGTCATCGTGAGATGCCGATTCCTTTGCCTCTCTAGGCCTAGGGAAAATCATCCATAGTGGAATGCCTAAGATGTATTTCTTTACTTTCATACCTAATAGGCAGAACGCCTGCAAGGAAACTTCTTAGGCACTTGATCCCTTATGCGGTGGTGCATTAGCATCCCGAGTGAGATTTATGGGGAAGGAATTGCAGTATCCCAATGTAATCGAAGCACCTTCCCAAATTAAGGACAAGTTTTAATAGGATTAAAATGGGCGTAGGTACTTATCTGTGACAAACATTGAGAAGTGCATACTATCACCCGCACCATGTGACATAGATAGGAGAGAGGTTTATATGTCTTATATATGATAGAATATAGCATCTAAATCATTTACCAATCATGTTATGCAAATATCCCCAAGTATAGTTTAATATATTTTGATCTTTTGTGTTGCATTATATGTAGTTTGTAGCCAAAAACCACCCCAAAACAAATGTTTGTAGCAATAGCTATTCCCCGACACACAATCGGAGTGATGCCCGATTGTGAGTTATGTGTAGTTAACTTTTGAATCCTTGCATCTTTGTGGATGACGCGAGACATTCCACTAGCTATTTTATAATAATTACTAGTGAGCACGGGAGAAACATTATAAATTTATATCTTTGTTAAGCAATCTGTGAATTAATTCTCCTAAAAGTACGACCCCGCGGAGTGCGGATCAATATTTAGTGCTGCTACCGCAGATACAAGTTTTAATTTTATAGTTTTCTTTTAAGACTAGTTGGTAGTAGTTGTTAGTGTTTTTAGTTTGTAGCGTTTGTCGGTTATTGTGTAGAGCTCTTTTACAGCTTTCCTTCTTTTCTCCTAACTTTTTCTTCTAGTGTTTCTTTGTGGAATTGTGGTAATTGACTACTTCTAGTTTATGGTGCATACCCGTGCCACGAACTAAGGAGCCATATACTAATTATAGAAAAATTTAGGTAGTCGAAGTAGGAGGTGGGGGATAACTAGAGAACGGGTTTACAGGAGCCAACCTTTTTTATAGAAGAAGAGAGAATGGAGATAGCGCCAGACAACATGGCACTTTGGGAGTTCATGGCTCCAAATCTTGAAAGTCAACCCCTTTGCATATTCTTCTCGCCCTTGCCTCCCAATGTCACTTGCAAATGGAATAGTGAAATGATCCAGTGCTTACCCACTTTACACGGGTTGGCTGGAGAGGATCCAAACAAATACCTCTCGTAATTTCTTTTGGTTTGCACCAATATGAAACCACCGAGGGTGTCGGAACGGGACTAAAATTTTAGGTCTTTTTTTTCTCTGAGAGATACGGCTAACTATTGGCTTAATACCTTCCACAGGGCTGCATCACCTCCTGAATATATATGAAGTGGAGATTTCTCAAGATATACTTCCCAGCTTCAGAATTTGCAGGATTGAAGATGCAGTTCAATATTTTGCAACTCCCGAACATGTGTTTGCATGAGTATTAAAATTGCTTCAAGCATCTATTGGCTAGCTGTCCTTACCATCTGTTTGAGGAGAGAAATATTGTGCACTATCTCTTTGAAGGCTTGTGCGATAAAGACATACAAATGGTGAATGCCGCATTTAATGGTTTAATAGTGAACAAAATCTCCAAAGATGATATGGCTTTATTCAAGGAAATGAAGAATGGTATAAGGAAGTTTGGGACCTCTGCATGAGTGAAGACGTTAGAGGAGCCTGCTCATTCCCTAAAGATTGAATAGAAATTCCAAGATCCTGCTTCAATGATACAGGAATTCATGAAGGGTAGGACGGAACAAGTGAAAAGTGTGAATGACATGCAGCTTAGATCACTCGACCGACACAACTATATAAATGGCGGATAACTTAGAGAAGGTGAAGGCTTTGGATTTTAATGGTGGGAATAGATAGTTTCTTAGGGGCTAGCTGCAAGCCTTCCAAGTAAAAAAAGGTTGAGAACGCCAGGACCCTTATGCAAACTCGTTCAATCCCCAATACCGTGACCACCCAAATTTTTGGAAGCGCAAAGATAACCAAGGGTACAATCAAGAAAGAAAACCATAAAATTACCTGAGGGGAAAGGGCCTTCCAACACCAATGCTCCAATTTATAAGGTAGATCAAGAGGAAACTCTTGAGTTGATTGTATAGTTGGCAAACAAGAGTGATGTGTTCGCAGAGTGAATGAGTAGGGAACTTTTTCTAGCATAAAAAACCTTAGAGTGTAAGTTGGTCAACTTGCCACTTTGGTGAGCGGGCTCGAGGTGAGAGACTACGGTGAGCTACCGTTCCAGCCCGAGGTGAATCCACGCAATGTGACTGCACTAACATTGAGAGGTGGGAAGAAGGTACGTAAAGCCACGAAAGAGGTTGTGCAAGAAAACTATAAGGGAGAGTAGTAGTTTAGGTGAATCCCACTCGAGAGCTTCCTACCACATAGGCTAGGGCCAATCCTCCGGCACCATTCACTAGTGTTGTTTAGGAAAGTCCAAAGGTGACTGCCAACAAAGATCAAAATCTGCAAAGTCTTCAAAATGGTAAAGGTTAGCAACCCACTTTGAGATATTATTGAGCAAATTGCATCGTATGATAAATTATTGAAAAATGCTTGCATTTGAAGAAGGATAAAACCAATTCAAAAAGTATCACAGTTGAAAATAAGAAAAGTTGCCACTTTAGCTCATAAGAATTTTTCAAAAAAAATTTGATGACCCCAAAATGTTTTCAATACATGTTTCTCTAGGTGTAAGTTGGTTAAAATTTCTATGATTGACTTAGGGGCTTCCTTCAATGTTTTCCCATTTAGCCTATATGATAATCTTGACATAGATGAACATAAGAACACTAGGGTGATATTCCAACTAGCTGATCATTCCCTAACAAGCCCTAGAGTTATAGTTTAGGATGGTATGGTTAGGGTGAGAAATCTTGTGGTTTCGCTAGAATTTTATGTCCTTGGGGTTATGCACAACAGAGGTGCACCCCAAATTCTATTAGGGTGACCATTTTTTAAAACATCAAGGAGTAAAATAGATGTCAATTGGAAAACAATGACCCAAGATGGTGACATCGATAAAGTCGGCTTATACATTTACAAATCTAAGCATGAGTTATCTATTTCTTCTCTTTCATGCAATGGTATAAGCTTGTGTGATGAATTTGTTCAATGTGATGAATATTACATGATTGATGGTGATGAGAACCTTGTTAAGATTGACGAGAAAAAGCAGGCCTTGAACTTTATTCTTCAAGTTGATGTTGAAGACTTCTGTGCCATGCATGATTTTATTTCAATATTTCAATGTTAATGATGCTATTGTTCATATGTATGATGTTTGTGTTCCATGTGTCATGTGTCGCATGTCTTGCACGAGGCATTCAAGTGGCACAGGTTGTGTCGTATGATTGTCGCCCGTGTCACCCCAAAACACCCAATCAGCTTGAAGGTTCTTGAAAATCCTTGATCCCGTCACCCCACAACCCAGAAAAACCCCAGTGGATACCCTCTTCCTCTCCAAAGCCTAAAAATATCCATATCTCCCTCACTTCTAAACAAAACTCACAAAAAAATTATTCCCCTAACACTATCCCTTCAATTACGCACAAAGCCCAGTGAAATTAAGCTCCAGAAATAGCAAAAGAATATCTCAAATTTAAAAAAATTCCCAGTTTGTCCCTTCGAGTTCTTTCTCCAAAGAACTCGTAGATTTGTTCTTCTCGGGGGGCTGGAGATTGCCGAATTCTTATCTTGGAGGAGCTCCGCACACTCCACAGTCCACAATTCATAAAAACCCACCTTCGATTTCAGAATAGATACTTCAGGCGAAACCCCCTTTTGAAGTGTTGGGAATTTTTAAATTTTATGAAATTATTGTTTAGGATATATTTAGGGGGGCTCGAAGGTGAGTTTTGACTATTGGGTAGCTGGTTTGAGATGGTGGTTTGGGTTATTAGTAATTTTGGTAGACTGTGTTTTTTGTTCTTGCTATTGAGATGCCAAGATAGAGGGCTAGTCCGAGTGTTCATTTCATGAGACTATAGGGACTCATTCTGAGTCACTAGGAGCGATGGGAGTGTCATATGGGATGCCCCATCCTGGATACTAGGTCTTTGAACAATCAAGTGTTTAAAGACCTCAAGATCTACAAACTGGTCAAGATCTCCTGAAAAGGATCAGTCTGGAGGGCTTTGTGGAGAAGTCTGCAACCACGTACACCTAGTACACATTGGAATTCCTTTCTACTGTCAAGCAAGGAACTAATAGGTTGGGTGAGAAGGTGACAAGATTTTATCTGGTAGATGAATCCCATTCTTTGACCCACAAGGAAGCACCAGAGTGATGTGGATAGAACATTCGGGTATACCATCACCCAATGGAAACTGGGGAAGGAAAGAAAGAAAAAAAATATAGTGCATCAAGCTTTGAGGTACGTTGCAGACCATAGTGGTCCTAGGCCATGGATAGGCTACCACTTCGACCTAGGAAAACTATAGGATTTTGTGGTCGATTTTCACGAGACACGCATGCCTTGTGGAGTACTTCAACTACAAATTCTTTAAGATATCCATAAGGAGGGAGGCTAGATAGAATTCGGGGGCATGATATCACTCTTGGCTACTAATTTAAGCCTTGCTGTAGATAAGAACATGCGGGAGAACCCCAACTCCCCATAAACTCTTACTTTGGTGTTATAGCGGAGGCACTGATGGTTTTGGTAGAGGGTAGAATGGTTTGCTAGCGATATAAAGGTGCCAAGTTTATGAGGCTTCAGACTGAGGGTTACACTGCAGAACCTCTTATAGAGTCGAGCCATAGTGTGAGGGTAGTCGTGAAGGGTTCTCATAAGGAGAAGGATGATGATTTGATAGAGGATAAAGAAAGAGTTCCTATGGACGAGGACCATAAGCTCAAGGACTCCCGTGCAACATTAATTCATACAGCCTTGTCCTATTGAGCAGTAATTTGTACCACCACCTTTCTTAGGCCCGATTGACATATAATAGGAACCTTACCATTCAGCAAGAAAAATTCTAGGGGTTCACATAGGCATGACCTTTCCCACCACACAGACTCTCTCGTGGAGCCGAACTGACAGAGCCATCATGAGCCTCTTGATTTTGAGCCGCTGAGACATTGTATATCCATTCCTTTCCAGCATAATTATCACACCTTGAGGCTTCCGCAAATAGGTTATTTCGGGAGCATGGTTTGCCAGATTTCGACATTCCAATTCATCATATGACCCGTGGGGCCTGCCACAATGGCATGGGTATTGGATGCAGTCTTGGGGAGATTCCATCTTTTGGGTCCAGCAGGATGTCAGCCACCTCACTACCCATTTTTATTAATATAAGGATGAGATGGCTTACAGGTCTTACATTGTGGATAAGCAGCTGCAAATATGAGAATGGATATGGGTTTACTCCATCACTGCATCTGGGAGATCACTAACCAGATGAGAGCCGCTGGCATTGGAGATTAGCAACGTCATAAGGAGCCGCAAAAGCAGGGGCATGGAGGTAGCCCCAATAAAATTATGAATGCACATTCATCATGCATCACATGAAGGACATAAAAGTCCGTCGAAAACACAAGATTTCCCAATCTAACCATAACCTCTCTAACTAGCTCGCTACTAATTTCTTGGGAATGATCGGCTAGTTGAACTATCACCCTAGTGTCCCCAAGTTCTCCTATGTTCAAATTTTCAAATAAGCTATCCTTAGTTGTGGATAAGTTAAGAATCTCGAGTTATCCTCAATTACAACCAAGTTGAGGATCTTATGGATTATCCTTGGTGGGTTTTTTCGACAAAAACTCTTTGATTGATTTTGGCGGACTATTTAGGGGAGTAGGCTAGTTCAACACTAATCTTTTGCACTTACCTCTTTCTTCACAATAATTTTTATGGTTAGGTTACTTTAGTTTCTTCGGGGAGTGTGAGAGTTGTGAGATTCTTACTTCTTTGGGGGAAGTAGGGTAGCTTGGAAATAAGTTGAATGTATTGGATAACTTCTCTTTGCATGCTACATTTCGCTTAGATATTTTCTTGTTTTTGCTTACTCGAGCAAGAGTAAAGTTTTAAGTGTGGGGGGACTGATATGCACCATTATGCATATTTTAGCCGATGCATTTAACACATTTATTATCATCTTTTGTTTGGTTGATTGATTGCTAGTTTTAGTTAGATTTGCACGACAAGGGGTTTAGACGGACATTATTGGTTTTCTTGTCTAAATCCTGAGTTTTGTAGACTTAATTGAAGCTAATGAACACTTTGTATTCATGGGAACCTAGATCTCCTTTTTTTTATCCTATTAGTAGGTTGTGTGTGAGTACTATTTCATTATTTTTATAGAAGGTCATCCACGAGTGTGGTAGTAGATATTTGAATGCCATTCTCTAGGATTGTAGTTTATTGAAGGCCATGGACTCCAAAGCATGGTAGTAGATGTAATTGGGACCAAGAAAGGCAGATTTGAAGTACAAGAAGATCGAGTCCTAAATGGAGGAATTGTTGTCCAGGAGTTACAAAAAATTATGGGAAAGATTTGAAAAGAATCAGCCCTTTAGGTAGCTCAATTGGATTTTTCTCGAGTGCTATAAAATCAACTACAAGAACTCTCAATTCGGACCAACGGTTCATCCGTAGCGGAGCAAACAAGTCAGCCGACCGAACCAGCCACAACCGGCACGGACCGAACAAGGCTAGCATGAAGCAAAGTCTAGTACTACCTATTCAAAGTGACACGACCTTTTCAAAAGGCTTTGGCACAGCCCTTTTAAACCAATATGGCCCGTGCAATGTTTCAGCACGGACTGTGCTCATTCCGGATAGTCGTGTACTCAAAGTCACATTTTCACTCAAAAAATGGCTAAGTATGGGTATGGGATGATTCTATTTACTTGTACCACACCATTTAAAGTTAAAAATTCCAAGACCTACCCATGAGGTGTGAAGAATTACGTGGTCCATGCTGAGATACTGAGCAAAACAAGATTCTAACCGATGGTGCATGCAAAATATTAATCCAATGACTATTTGGTTCAATGCTTAGGGAGTAGGGATCTTACTTGGGGACAATATTTGTATTCATGTGTTAATGTTCATTTTTTGATATTTTTATATCTACCTATTTCTATGTATTCTGTGATTATTATGTTGGCTTGTTCTTATAATTCTTGTGAATTTCATGATTGTTAAACTTTTTTGGCACACACCTAAGTCTATTTTCTTTTTGTTGCACTATTGCTACCTCCCGGGAAGGAAGCCTAGATGCACTTGGGGGATGATAGTCCAGAATTGTGTTGGTGTGTGCACATAAGGTTAACGATGTAAATCATCATGATCGACCATGCTCTTGTTATCTGACCATGAGGTCCAAAGGTTTGCGGGTAGAGATAGATTAAGTAGAAAATTAGGATTATCTTGTTAATCCTAGAGTCATTGATAAGACGTCTACTTCCTTTGCCTTTGTTGGCCTAGGGGTAGCTTGTTCGTAATGTTCCACTCGGGACTTAATCGCACGGAGGATAATCAGACCTGCATAATAAGCCATTGTCGTTCTTGCACACCCCTAGTTGAGACGGCGAGGCTGATGGAAAATTTTATACATGCACCTTTATGTGACAGATAGGGAGAACTTTTTACCATTGTTCGCGCCATGTGTCACAACCACTAGAATAGGGTTTAGTTCTTGTATTTGATGAATCCATGATCGAAATGACATTAATCACGTTACATAAATATTCCCAGACTGTTAGTTTATATGGTTAATTCTCGTGATCAATTTCATGCTTTAAGTTGTTAGTACAAACTCCACCCATTGACCATTTTCACAACACTGTTTATTCCTAACACATGGTCAGATTGATGACCCAACTGCAGTTGTGTTTAGTTAGATTCCTAACATCTTTTTGGATGACCCCGGTACTTGCCACTATCTACCATTTTTTGTAGTTTAGTAGTAGGAATGGGAGCAACGTATAAATTCTATCTTTCACTCACGTCCCCCTCTCGGATTAGTAGATCTCCCGTGAAAAAGTTGTTTATTAGTGATGTTTGGGTGTGGGCTAGTCAGGACACAATAAATCGAAGATTAAGCCATGAAAGAAGTATGAATGGGTAGATAACGAGCAGTGGAATTTTTTTGAGCGAAGGCACCGGACAGAGGAATTCCAGGTATTATTTACTACAATAAACAATACTTCACTATAGCTCCAATCTATTCAATTATTGTTTTATTAATCAATTAGATGTCAACCCAAATCCCTCCCCTTAGGTGATACAAATAAAGGCAACTGAACAAGCGTCGACGAAGAAGTATACCCATCACACTAGGATAAAAGGGAACCAACATGTCGTAGAGAGACTTTCTAAGAAGCTTAAGGAAAAGGAGAGGAAGAAGCTATTCAATCAAGGATTTACTGAGAAGGAGATTGAGCAACATTAGGGAATAAGGAATTCAATCCGGACAGGTTGCTTGCTTACCTGGAGGCCAACAAGGACAATGATGGGAAATACACATCAAAAGAGGCTCATAAAATTTCTATTACTATATAAAAGCATGTTTACTATCCATTTTGACTATTTTTATTACTGCATTGATGAAGAATGTATAGATAGTCTGACTAAACTACATGAACACATGTAAGTATATTTCATCTTGAGATTCTTATGTGCAGACACCTTGACCTTGCATGATAAGCATGATAAACACTATATAAAATATAAACAATTGACACTTCGTAAAATGTGGCCACCTTTACCTTGCATGAGGAATTTAGCGTGCTGATCTAGGTCTTTCCCCTTGTAATTTAAACTCTTGGATCTTCGTAGATTTTGGGGTTGGCTGCTTTAGTTTTTAGGATTTTCTTACACCATGCTGTTAAAGGGAAAATTGGATTTATTAAATATAGACAAGTTTGCAAGTCACAAGTCATTATCGTTTCAAATGAATTTTGTATCTAAAATGATCTCTTGAAGTTGTAGACCACAGTGAAAAATATTGTGTACTATTGCACTCATGTATGACTCTCATACTACACATTATACCATTAGTTTTGGTTTTGCTAGTTGTTTGAATCAACACTCTTGGCCAGTAAGTTTCATTCTTTTTCCTTGACTTCTAAACTGATTTCAGGAAATCCTCTCCAATACCCGAGTCTCTGGAACTTTATGTTGATCAGCTGAGCAGGAATGTGAATGAAAGCCACCTCAAAGAAATATTTGGTATGTGTCTAATATCTGGCTGATGTTCCACACATTCCTTTAGGCTGAAAAAGAAAATTAGGAGAAAGAAACTTGTGGATATGAAAACATAAGCGGTGCAGATATTGTGCAGTTTGACATGCTGAGAAGTTTTTTTATGAGACCTGGGGCTTCTTGTTCTGTTGCGTATTGCTTAGATATGTCTAGCTACTGTCTCACAACCTACTGTTGAAATTGCTGAAATTTGAGGCTGATTGTGCTGCTGATATCCATTTACTTGCACGTGTCTTGTGTATAGACTTCAACTTAATTGTTTTCTGTTAGCCAATGTATTTGAGTATACGTCCTTATGATGTTTAATTTGTTATCCTTCATTCATAGGTAATTTTGGAGAAGTTGTTCGAGTGAGGTTGGCAATCGATCATGCTGTAAGTCTGTTTGGCTTTCATTGCATCTTACCTCCCCCCACGGCTCACCCTCTCGTTCTTTGTTAATATCTATTTTTTGCAGGTTAATGTACCCAAAGGATTTGGATATGTTGAGTTTAAAAATAGATCTGATGCTGAGAAAGCCCTTGATTACATGGATGGGGTATGCAATTTTATTGATTTTTCCCCTAGTTTGGTGTTGACATAATAACCCTGCCCTAGTGGTGATGCTAATAGAACTGATGTTGTCATTGGTGGTGTTTATGTAGGCCCAAATTGATGGCAAAGTTGTTCGTGCCAAATTTACTTTGCCTGAGAGAAAAAAGGTTGCTTCTCCTCCTAAGGCTGTTGCTTCTACTTCAAGGAGGGAGATCTCCAAAACTGATAATATTGGAACTGATTTAGACAAAGATGGTCCAAAGCAACCTAGAGAAGGTATTTCAGTCTTGTACATTGAATAAGGTTCAATTGCCCCTTTTCTTGACTACTGGTTGCTGATTATTTATGGGTTTGTAATGTCACCAGCATCACCCCGTCGCAAGCCTCCCTCTCCAGTAAGGAGAAGGTCTCCCATTGCACGAAGAGGGTCTCCCAGGCGAGGTATTGACTCTCCTCCTCGCCGACGTGTAGGCTCGCCTGTACGTAGACGAGGTGATTCACCTCCGCCTAGGAGGGGGCCTCCATCTCTGCCCAGAGGTCGATCGCCTTCACCTCCACCACGACGATATCGATCACCGCCCAGGTCAGCTGTTACTAAGAACATATTCTTATACTTAATTAATTTACATTTTCCGGTCGTGGTTATTAATTTATTTAATTGATCAGCAGGGCTTCTCCTCGGAGGATTCGTGGTAGTCCTGTGCGCAGACGTTCTCCACCACCTCCAAGGCGCCGGTAATCTCCTATCTAAATTAACATAACAGATGTAAAAGATTTTAGTGTTCTGACAAGTAGTTTCTTGTGATTAGTTCTCCTCCCCGTCGTGCTCGAACTCCTCCTAGACGTTCTCCAATTAGCCGCAGGCGCAGTCGCTCTCCCATCAGGAGGCCTATTCGTTCACGTTCACCAAAAAGGCAAGTGTTCTGTTCCATTATACTCTCATTTCCTAATTTCTGTTTGAACCAGTCAGATAATCTTCCAACTTTTCTGACCCTTCTATGTCTGATGTATGCAATGACAGAGGCCGTGTGCCAGCTGTAAGACGGGGTAGATCATCTTCCTACTCTTCATCGCCTAGTCCTCCACGCAAGGTCTGTGCAAATGTCAATTATTATTGTAATCAAATTGATAATGTTATTACGTGTTAATGTACCCATAATCTTAATTTACTGGTGCAGGCACCAAGAAGAGTATCTAGGAGTCGTAGCCCAAGAAGGTTAGTATTCCCACAAAAACCGGGATCTATACATTAGTTCACTGTTATATTTCATGGTAACACAACTGCTGGCTTTTCTTTCAGGCCTATTCGAGGAGGTAGAAGCTCAAGCAATAGCAGCGCATCTAGTGGTTCGCCACCTCGGAAACCGTAGAAATGTTGTAACTGCTGAGTGCTGACATTCCTGGCCTTAAGCAGGCATAGTGCAATATGGTCATGATAAATGCGACCCACTCAATGTATCTACTAAACATAAAACCTGTTTGCCCTTGGGTTATGCACTTTGGTCACATGTTCAATGTTTCTGTAGTCCTAGTACTTAGACACATCCGTAGAGTTCATTTTTGAAAATTTGTACAACCTTTTATTGGAACAAATTTGTCTGAGTTGAAGTTGAATTTGTAAACTATGGTGGTACTAAATCTGAAAAGGAAACTCTTCCTTTTTAAGTTCATCCTTGATCCTCTGTTCAAATTGGTTGGTAACGAACAATTCTCTTTTGTAATATCTGCAGGTATTTCTAATACTTTCATTTAGCTCTGAATGAGTTTGAACCCTTGTGTTATTATTGCAACTTTCTGCCGTATGAATGTAAGAAAAAAAAATAAAGTACAGTCAGTACCATCAACTCTTCATTTCCAAGCATTGTTTCATTATGTTATTTTTGTAAGAAAAATCAAACCTCAAAGGTAGTTGAGTCAAGCTAATTTTACACAAAAACAGCCTCATTTTGGTACTTCTGAAACTGGCGCAGGTTCAGACCTTCTTCTCTTAGCCTCATTATCACCCAACTGCAAAGAGAATCCAATGTCCTCATCGGAACTATTCCTCAAGGCAGATAGGTTCTCAGATACCGCCCTCTCCTGTGGATCATCACGGTGTGGTGGCGTTCGCACGTTGAAGTTGACGATGAACTGGTGTTCCACGCTTGGGCCAGCCGCGATCACCCCATCCTCGGACAGAAATGCAGCTTCCACGGGGGACGAGTTCATGTCGGGGCAGCACGCACCACCATTCTCACCGGGAGTTTGCTGGATGTGAAGTCCAAGAGGCTGCGATTTGTCCTTAGGAAGCATTACATCAGGTGGCGAGAAATCCCCCACGGTTGATCCAACTACTGTTACAGCAGAAGCAACTAGCTGTTCTTGAACTGCACCTGAGACAATGTAGCATTTAAGTATCAAACTGATACGATACAATTCACATGTTTCTAGCCGTACAAACAAACCTTTTAATGCTTCGTTGTTTGTGATGATATCAAGTTCGAGGAAATTGAGGAGGCGCCCGAGATCAACCCCACTAGTCCAGTTCTCAGGAGGTTGGCCGATTTTCAGCTTCAGCCTGCCTCTGTTAGCTGTTCCCCCCCAAATGATGCCAATCGGCTGCGGTTTCCCTTCATTCTCCCCTTTCATGATGATGAGACTCCCACTGTCTCCTTCAAGATCGAAAGTCTGCTGATTCTCGCCAACCACGAGAAAATCAGTCAAGAAGCAAATGCCCTTTTCGTCATTGTACTCGAGAGCGTAGGCCAAAACTGTGCCAGTTGTGAAACCGGAGCTTCTCCCGACCTTCGTGACTTGTTTTCCAATGAGGGAGCTGATTGGAGACTGAAGGTCTATGATCTTCACGTCCCCGATTTCACCTATGCCTTTGACAGAAGTAGTCACGGCTTTCAGGTCGAAATCATCCGCAAAAGGGATGAATGCACCATCAGCCCTCACAAATGTCTCTGCGAAATGCAAATGAATCGAATTCGACACAAACTTGACTCTATTGTATTGCGACAGGATTGCATTCTTAACCAACCTGGATTTATGCCGGCGAAAATGCCGTACCAGAGATCATCTCTGATGAATGAAGTGGCTCTCTCAACTGCACCGAGGTACACTCCAGGTCCGAGAGTAGGAGGTAGAGGGTGAAACATCTTCTGATTCGGGTAATCTAGATCGACAGCAACATGGCGGTTTGTGAGGAAACCGATTTGGCGATTTCCTGTTTGGCTCCTTACAATGGCACCTAAGGTCCCGTAAGTTTCTTGACTCGCGACCTTACAATGGTAGCAGCTAACTACTCAGTAAACAGTCGCGAAAAATCACTGAAATTAGGCTCTAAAATGTAAAAGGAACTTTCAGACCTGAGAACCTGAACCAATGCACGGATCACTGCCTCGAAGATCATCTACTATTTCAGTGTATAGTTGTTCCTTTGGTGTTGGCTCTGGAGCACCGAAGTAAGAAAACTCTACGACATCTACATCACACCAAACACCCCCTGGACCCTGAAGATACACGGGGATTCGAAAAACCATTCAGAAATAAACAAATCTGTGTTCTTCCCGATACACAAAGTTACTGATCATGTGCACGTAGAGCACAAAGGCATGCATTTAAAACACAACCAAAAACCAATTACATTTCATACAAAGTTAAGAAAGAATGAAGTTAGAAAGAAACACGAGTACATCGCCATCACCTCTAAGGCAGTAGGGAGGCACTGAATAGGAGTTAGCCATTGCTTGTGAACTTTCCGGGACACGAAAACAAGAATAGCAGGGATGTCTGTCAAAACACCACGTCGAATTCTGAACCCGATAGCTGTGCCAAGACTGTAGCAGCGAAGGATCTTGCTGTGAAATGCCCTGATTGTCATGAGCTCAAGCAGTGTGTTTGCCCGTTGCCCCTCGGGCAATTTCTCAAAAGTTTCAGGTAAGACCCCTTTCTGCAGGTTCACGAAATAGTTTGCTCTCTCCTCAGCCGCGTCATTTAGTCTACAAGGCCACGAGAAGTACGCAGTGCTGCTCTCGCAATGCTGCCCGGCTGATGCATAAGGCTGGAGCGTTGGAGGGCTAAGGGAAGGCAGATTGGAGTGTGATCCACATTTCTTCTCAAGATCCAAAGCTGATTCCTCAGATGGCGTTGAGCCTGATCGCCGGCCTTTCATATTCAATTTCGCTTGAACCTCGTATCTAGAGCTTTACATAAACAAGGCTTCTACAAAGCAACATTACAACAGCAAAACAGCACAATTAGGCAAAGATTTTATTGGCAAGAAGGCATACTTGAGATGCAAAAACGAAAGAAATGAACACAGATTTTGAAACAATACGAATGACTATCTTTCACCTAGTCAAGAAGATTGGAAATGGAAACCATACATAATCTTGAAGCAAGAATTAACAGTCATCTAGTAGGCTTAATACACAAAGTCACAAACTCTGTTCAACAAAAACAACATATAAGCCTATATATCCCATTATACCGGGTGGGGTACATGAATCATATCTCGCCATAGTTTTCACTCAAAGACACAAACTTTATTTAACAAAAACAACCAAGCCTATATCCAACAGTATGGAGTCGGGTATATGGATCATATCCCGCCATAGTATGCAGTCAAGACACAAACTTTATTCACTATACAAAAATTGAGCTAGCAATCAACATGCCAATGAACTCAGAAAATCAAGCCAAGATTAATAACCATGACCAAAGTACCAGCAATAAATACCACAAGCCCAGCAAAACCCACTCATTTACAGAGATTAACTGATGTTATTCTTCAATTCTTGGGCATACAAACAACGGAAAAGCAATAAATTAAGGTAGGATAAAGCTAAGAACAGAAGCTAAAACGAAGAAGGTCACTAACACTTGATTTCCCGAGATATTTCAATCTGCAGATTACAACTTGGTGTTGCAAAACCACAAGGAATTCTTAATGTTTATATTGGGTGACATATTACATACTGCAACAAAAGTAGGAGAGGCTTTTCTTTTCTTAGTGGCACTTTGTTGGACTGAGTGACACTCTGCAGGTAGAATAATCCTGTGCATGAGTGCCTGCCTCGTTACACTGTACTCCATTTTCAACCGTTGGATTGGATGTACTTGTACGGGTATTGTTTGACCATGCTCTGACAAAGTTTGAAATTATTTAAATACATGTACTTTGTTGCAGTATTTTAAATTAGTCAAAAGTCTTCGAAAACCGTCTTTTCACGTGCATATGAAAATAAAAGACTGAATTAAAATTATAAAAATGTAAAAGTTTTAGTAGTAATATTAAAATTTAGAGTAAAGTGCTAAAATAACCCTACATTTAGACTGAAAGTAGCAATATAACCCTGCAAAATGAGAAAGTGCCAAAATAACCTTAATTTTATGACGTATGTTTCAATCTAACCCTGGAAGTCATTGACTTCAATAGTCAACACCGTAATTGACCGGATTTTAAGTACATGATGAATTTACCCATGAATTAAAAATAAAGAAATAAGAGGCTTTTCCATTTCCCCTTAAAATCCATCCAATTCCGATGTTGATTATTGGAGTCAATGGCTTCCATAGTTAGATTGACACAAACCTCATAAAGTTAGGGTTATTTTGACACTTTCTCATTTTGCAGGGTTATATTGGCACTTTGAACCTAAAGACAGAGTTAGAAAAACATTTAACCCTAAAATTTATTATGCAATGTGTAATAGGTATAAGTTTATGACACAATTAATACAACCTAAAATTTTTATCTAGATAATTTACCGTTTA
>JAULKJ010000011.1:10024455-10041045 GCA_032355405.1 Rubia balearica | reverse complement strand
ATGATCAACATCAGGATCATTTAGATGGTGATGGTTTCTGTCGGATTTGGAGCGGAGGCTGCTGTACGAGGAAGTCCTGCTCAGTTGCCTGGACAGTGTCCTGCATTTCTTGAGGATCGAAGTGATCTTCTTCACCTTCTTCTGTGCACAGATGGTCAGAGAATGCTTACCTTAAGTCGTTGTTGCTGGTGGTTTTGGTGATCAATTAGTTGTCAGTTTGTTGCAGTGAGGTGGGATGTCAACTTGCAACCCAAACTATGGTCTTCTTATGTTTTCTGGTGGGCTGTACAAATACTGTATATTTATGACTCTAATTATGTTATACCAACCTCAATCTGACTCCACGTAGAAGGGGAGGTGTAAATTCGAATAATTGTGTCGGGTAATTTGTGTCAGACTTGAACAATGGGTTGTAAAGAATTGTGTTGATTTCTGTTTACTAGATCGGTTGGGTGTGGTTGGGTTGTTGGATTGTATCATTTTTTTCTCGTGTCGGATTGAGTTACTGTCATGTAATTTCTTTACTCGGCTTTAGGTCGTGTAAGGTTATATAAGATTAGATTGAAATGGGTCGATTTTGTTACTTGGATTGGATCGAAGTGAATTGGGTTTGATGGTTTGTGGGTTTGAAGTGGGTTTGATGGTTTGTGGGTTCGAATTGATTTTAGGTTCATATTCCAATTTGTCAATTCAAATAATCTTTCAGGTTGAATTCAGATAGTGTAGGATCGAGTTCAAATCCAGTGTCTTTTAAGTTATAAACGAATAACCATATTGTTAAATCATGTCAGTTTGAGTCAAATTCTCAGTTCGTATTAAAGTTTGACAGTTTCGACAAGAGAGTACTACAAACAAATCTTGCTGCGTAGAATAGATTCACATGCTCCTCAACCAACATACACTGATCATTTAAAACTCCAAGTATTGAAATATTATACGTACTCCACATCAATAGGTTCATAATTTTCATAGAATTCCTAAACAATGTACTGACACTGTTGAATTATTGAAATTGAAGCATCATTAGGACACAAAATGGGGAGAAAAAACAGTGCCTTTCCTTCTACTTTTGATGTTCAACTTGGACAATTTTTTTACTACAAAAATTTACCCTCAGCCAAAATTGGATTCATATGCCTACTGCTAACCGCAAAAAGTATCTATACCGAAAAGGTGAGTTTATGAGCTAAACATGCTCAGCATGAACTTGTGAATAAGGTAATTCTCCGGAAGTCTACTTCAGACATTGAACCGGAACAGCATAACATCCCCTTCTTCAACAATGTAATCCTTGCCTTCTAGTCTCAACTGAAACGGTAAAGATGCAAAAGAGTTACGGAGGATAATAATTTAACCCGATTGAAGTTATGGAAGTAAGAAAACAAGCCAGCTTACAAGTCCTTTCTCCCTCGCGGCTGCAAAAGAACCAGCACCAACAAAATCATCATATCCAACCTGGTGACGAAAAAAATAAATGAAACTTCATTGTACGGTTTTCTGCTGGTCGCGTCTTGGATCAAATAGAGAACCCTAAGAGGAGCTAGAGAAAAGCACCATGTTTTCTCACGATACTCACCGTTTCAGCTCGAATAAAACCTTTCTCAAAATCGGAATGGATAACACCAGCAGCTTGAGGTGCAGTCATTCCTTCAAAGATAAGTACAAGATGGCGTGTCATAAAATGAAAACAAGCTATATCATTACCACCCACGTCCTTTATTTTTCTATTGAGAACTTGCAATTTTGAAAGAATGTTGATGTCATCTATGGCAAATACGGAATTAAACTAAAAGAAAATAACACCATCTTAGGTATTTTCAGGAATGTTAAGGTCATATATAGGATTCCGACACTACAATGGAATATGATGTTGAAAGAATATCGAGGTATCATACTAACCTGATAATATGGTCCATGCTTTTGTTTCCTGGAAAAGAATCAAAACATTTGTTTCATTATACGGAAATAATGGTTTCAATCTGAACTGGGTGTGATTCTCCCATCATTTACCTTTTCACCCGACGTGAAGTATGTACGCAAGCCCAAAAGGGCATATGTCTCCCTGATAAGATTTCCTAAACCACTTTCTATAACACCGAGTGATGCCAAATACTCAATCCTTTCTTCAGACGGAAGTTCTGAGAGCTCCGATTCAACCTAAAAATGGAAGACTTCCAGTTAGCCACACGTAACTAATGCTTCAAAACAACATGTTTCAAAATAAGTTAAACAGTGTCCATAGTCATCTAAGAACCACCACAAAAATGGGCTAATGTCACTCATGCTTCAAAACAAGTTAAACAGTGTCCATAGTCATATAAGAACAACCACAAAAATGGGCTAATGTCACTCATGCTTCAAAACAAGTTAAACAGTGTCCATAGTCATCTAAGAACAATCAAAAAAATGTCTCGAAAGGATGACTGAATTACAAATCTGATTACTCTAAAAGCAGTTAGTACAGTTAGTAAAAGGTGAAGGATAGAGTTACATAGAAGTAAACCTTGCTATGAAAAATGTTTTGAGATAGGATGTATGGTCTAACCTGTGCTGATACGGTCACTAGCCCAGATTGCAACTCACTAGCTAACTGTTTAACTTCACTGACATAAGGGTTACTTTCAGGAGTGGAAAGATCTGACTCTGCAACATTTGCCACGTAAATGACCGGCTTCATAGTGAGTAGACAGAGATGCCTTATAGCCTCCTTTTCGTAATCGGATAAAGAGACTGATCTAGCTGGTTTTCCGTCTAGTAAAGCCTGTTGAATGTTTTCCAACGCAGACTTTTCTGCTTCCTCCTGATAACAAATATGTCAAAAAGCAAAAGATCCATCTCTGTATTTTGGATAGAACACACACAAGGAACTCATGGAATCGGGAGCAAAAAAAATTCCCTTACCTTAACTTTAGAGTGTGAATCTCTACTTTTTCCCTTTTTGAGTTTCTCGATTCTTTTCTCAATCTGTGGCACTTGAAAGCTTAACTTGTATCAATTTTCCTCGATAGAATACATAGCTTTATTTTTTAACAAATACTCTGCCGGAGAGAGGAAGAAGTCATGTATAGTAACATTGTAGGAGTAACTTAAACGATTGTATTAAGACTGATGATCAACATAATTATCACCAAAGTTAATACATAAAAATCCTTTGATGTTGTGAGACAAGTATCAGCAGTTTTAAGCAAGACAAATTATTCGGGCAATAGAATATCATTTTTCATAAAGACAGGTAGTTAGCACGTTCTTGGATGAAAACTATAAGCTTCAAACCTGATCCAAATCTGAGAACACCAACTCCAGGTTGATGACATCTACATCGCTCTTCGGATCAACTTTTCCGCTTACATGAACGATGTCGTTATCGTCGAAGCACCGCACAACCTAGAAGTGTTAAAAGGACCCTCAGTGTATAAATGTGTAGGATACGAACTAGAAAATTAGTTTATTACTAAAGCAGCAGCATTCTATTTGATAGGTTTTCCACATTTTGAGTCAAGAAACATCAAACATACAAACCTGGAGTATTGAATCCACTTCCCGAATATGTGATAAGAACTTGTTCCCAAGACCCTGTAATTCCAAACAACAAAGAAACCTGAAGATCAAAGCTGAAAGCAATAATTTGTCATACGTCGAAAAGAAGTCCTCGCTTCTCATTACCTCCCCTTGACTGGCTCCTTTAACAAGCCCGGCAATATCAACAAACTCTATAGAAGCCGGAACTGCTTTCTGTGATTTGCTAATATCAGAAAGAACATGAAGACGAGGATCCGGAACAGCTACTTTCCCAACATTCGGCTCAATCGTACAAAATGGGAAATTGGCAGCCTGAGCCTTGCCATTCTCAACCTGAAACACATCAACATATTACAAAACCCTGAATCCCCAATTCACAATCTTTACAAATGCCATGAAAAACAGCAGAATATCCATCATTGCCATATTAAAACAATGCAAAACAATCATCCTCAATCTTTACAGTGGCAAAGAACGCGAATCCATATCTTCTAGCCAACTTCCGATCCCATTCAACATCATCTCCCTAAAACACTCAAATCTATATCTGTGAACCCCGAAATCGAAAGCCGCAATCCATACAACAATCTCATCCAACAAGCAACTCCAAACAAAATTAAGGCAAAACTCACAACGACAACACTACAGATACAACTCCTACAAATTTCCAGCATATCATTAACACAAACACGCACAGAAATAGCTGAAAAACAAATAAAACCAGCAGTTTCTAGCACTGCATGAAGAAACAAACTGAAAAGCCAAAACTGCAGAGTGAATTGAAGACTCACGACAGCGTTGAAGAGGGTCGACTTTCCGACGTTAGGAAGTCCGACGATGCCGGCTTTGAGGCTCATGGTGACTCTCGCCGTCGACAGCCGCCGTCGGGAGAAGAGTGCGAGATTGGAACTTGCCCATTGGAGATGAATGGAGGGATTTGTGAGTGAAAGACTGAGTTTTGTTGGGATGAGGATAGAGCATCTTGCTGCAATTCCCGCCATTGATTCTTCCTTCCTTCCTCCCTCCTCACTTCAACTTCAACTTCAATTTGCAATTTTCAAGAATTTTGAGGCTGAGAGCATCTCGAATGCGAAATTTAATTATACGTTGGCAGCATGTAATTTCAATTGACACCATCGAATCGCGTTATCGGATTATATATATATAGTCCGTCTACTTTTCCAACAAGGTTTTAACTATAAATTGAAAGAAATGCATATGAAATTTTCAACCTGTATTAATCGAGTCATAACTTATAACTACTTCACATTACATATATATTTTTAATTTTGCAACTAAATTTTTTTACTTTTTTATTATTTTAATTAAACACCATTTTTTTTATAAACGACAATATTTCTCAATGCTTTTATGCTTCAAAATTTAGGATTTTAAGGTCTCTCATCTTTACGTTTATAAAATCAGTTTAGTAATAAATCAATTGCAATTTAATTAACCTATATGAGTGTCAATTATATACCTCTTTTAAAGGTACTAATAATGTCTTCCACGCCTTTCATCGAAAGTGCATGTAATTTTAATTGATGTCATTGAATATAACTTATGTTTTCAGATCATACATACCCCCCCCCCAAATTTAAGGTTTTAAAGTCTAACTTCTTTTTCTTTAATCGAATAATTTACTCCATTCATCATGTTTGATGAGAACTATCACTTGTCTAATGGGTGATAATATGATACTTTGTAGGAATTCTTGCTTGTAGTTGCATTTTGCTAATTCCATACTATTAATTTCAACAATGCTACCCATAATGTTTGAGTAAACAAGTCATGTTTGCATAAAAGCAACCATCCAAATATAAAATACTAAATTTTCAACCGTTCTTTTAAATTAAATTATATATTTATAATTACTTTAGCAAAAGTCATTTATTACTTTTATATTATAAAAAAATGCGACTATCATTTCACATACAAATCAAAGACATTTTAAAGAAATTAAGAATATACAAAAGATTATTGATATAAAAATTGTTGAAATATAGACACATACTAGTATGTTTGAACAAGAATCAAACAAATCAAAAATCATTTTATATTGATAAGCTTAGAATTACTATTAATAGATAAAAATAATTGTTTGATGAGTTGCTTTAAATATAAAGTGATTGAAGCTTTAGGTGGGAATTTTTTATTTTGAATTTATTAGTAAAATAATATATATATATATATATATATAAATGAATCGTGAAATGATAATGAATATCTTAATTGAATATTTGACAAAAAAAAAAGAAGCCGAATTTATCCAATTGAGGCTTGATTGATTCGTCTAAAATGATTCCCTCTAGACAGTCTAGCCCCGCCAGTCAACTAATTTTTGTTGAGTAAACTTTATATTCTTTGTCTGTCTATAAACCTTTTTATTTCAAATTATATATAAATTTAACTCCGTTAAATCATATCAAAATTTAAATTACTCATATCCACTTCTTTCATTTCTTACAAATTTTAAATTCTCTAGGAGTGGACTATGAATATAAGAGAAGATGATGAAAGATGATAGAATTCACAAAAGTAACCGAAATTTTCTGAAACTTTGAAATTCCATCCCACTTTTTGAGACCTTTTTTGTAATTAACTTTTACCAAAAATACCTATTTTACTTTTTAAATACCATCAACCCTTATTTCCGGTTTTAGGGATACGATTTTGGCGTCTTCGGAATTTGAGTGGGTAGAGTTAGGGGTATCCAGGGTTTGCCTATTTTCTGGATTCGACTATTAAATTTTCCCCGAAATCAACCCTTTTTCCGGGGGGTTTATTTCTGGGATTTTTGTTGGAGAAGACGGATTTTGAGCTGTGGTTTTCTTGTTATCATTGGAAGACAATTTATGGGTTCTGCTTGGATTTAGCAGTTCTTGAGTCAAAGAAGTTTCTTTGCGCCTTTAGATCTGTAGGGGAACCGAATTTGAGTTCGTACGGAGTTTGGAGAGGATTTTGCTATGGAGAGACTTGAAGGGTCCTCCAATCATCAAGATCTTCAGCAATTTGGTTCAAATCCATCAGGTTGATGTTTGCTTTTGCTGGGATTGTTTTAGGACACCAGATTTGCCAGTTGTGTTTAATTGTTCTTGGTTATGCTTTTGGTTGACTTGAGAAGTTGCTGCTTAGTTGTTCTGTGGCTATAGAGAGTAGTAAAAACCACGAAGTTTAACTAGCGGAAGATTTGATAATTCATGGTATATGCATTTGAATTGATTTCTCTGTTGTCTGATGCACTGGACTTCGAATTTTCAGACTGGCGCTTATGTTAGCTACATGTGGTTTTAATAATGTTTGAACTGTAACTAAGGCTGTTATCTGTTTTATATGTTATGATTCAGGTAGTGGTGAAGTATTTGATGCTTCACAGTACTCGTTCTTTGGCAATGAAGTCGTTGAAGAAGTTGAGCTTGGGGGTTTAGAAGATGAAGATGAACTGATATCTTCAGCTGGCCTGGGTGAGGAAGAGTATCGGCTGGATAGAGAGGAGGTTGTTCTCTAATCTTCAATATATATGTACTGCAATATCGATTTTCTGGAAAGCGTGTTTGATTTTATGTTTTTGAGATGTTTTGCCGTATCAAGTTTAATGCTATGCTCGAGATCAGATGTTTAAATTTTGCTCTATATCATAATAATGTGAGCATTATCAGCGGTCACTATTACCATATCCATGTTTATTGCACTCTGAGTTGTGTTTAGTTTATCAAAGACAAGTTTTTGATTGAAAATCAGTTATGTTTAAATATTGACATTTTTTCTATCTGTTACTGTTCTTGTTTTTCAGTCAGATAGTGAACTAGAACAGTCTAATACATCTCTTTCAAATGCACACTTATTACGGTCCCCATACATGATACATGTCCTGCATATTCCACATGTCTGTTTAGTGATCTTAAGCTTCTACTGTTGTTTCAATAAACTGATATTTTTTATACTTCCATCTGATGCATGCTTCTTCAATTTGTTTCAGGTAGATGCATTGGGATCTTTCAGCGAAATTGATGATCTTGCCAGCACATTTTCGAAGGTTGCTCTCTGATTGCTTGATATCAATGTTAAGCATTTGCATTTCTTGTGTATATTTTGCTTTTCTGATTCGATGTATGGCATATTATTTTGTTGGTTGAATGTTCATAAATTGACTGCATTCTATTTAATGGATTAATGGCTTGATTAACTGAGCTGATAGGTGACTTTGTTAAGCTTTGTGATCATGTAATGAATATCCAATACTGTTTCTTCAGGTGCCTTGTTCCTTTAATTGCTTATAATGAATGTTTTTGCAGTTGAACAAGCGTGTTAGTGGCCCGCAAGATGCTGCATACATTGGGGACAGGGGATCAAGAGAAAGTGAGTATTGCAGTATTTGAGATGGTTATCCCCCTTTTCCTTGAATATTTTCATCATCGCAATAATCGCATCATCGCATCATCTTTGAAAACGTTTTGTCTTTGATACTGATGTAAAACATTTGGCTCCTTCTAATCTACCCTTGCCCACCAGGTTCATCTGTCGCTGAGTGGATGCAAGAAAGAGATATACCTAACTGGGTGCAGCAGCAGCGTTCTTTTGATACGGAAAGCATTCAGGAGAATAAAAGATGGTCATCGCAACCATACCCGTCATCAGGTTATTATATGGATCCTAAGAACTTGCACCGAACATCTTCATATCCTGAACCACAGCAATATCTGCAGCAAAATGTACACCAACAATACTCAAGCGAACCAATTCTCATACCAAAATCTTCATTCCCTTCATTCCCTCCTGATGGTAGATCCCACCAAGGCTCTCCAAATGACCAAACTCGGCCGCCAAATATCCCATATCATGCTGGTGGGCCTCAGATGCCACGTTCATCACCCAATCTTTCTCCCTTTGGAAACCCTCAGCTTCAGATGCATGGTTCGCCACTAAGTGGCAACATGTCTCAGTTTAATCCTCCTGGGCTCCCAGTTAATGGTCGTCTGCAAAATCAGTGGTTGAACCATCCTAGTGATAATTCAAATCATCCCAATAACATGCTGCAACATTTACCTCCTCAAAATGGAACCTTACCCCCTCAGATGATGACACAACAACACAGGTTGCCGAGTCCCTTCCAGCCATCATTTGGCCAAGCACCAGGAATGCAGCCCCCCTTATACAATCAACGTCTTTCTTCATCCCCTCAAATGATGAACAGTTTCGATTTGCTTGGGTTGGGTGATATGAGGGATCCTCGGATTAAGACAATGGTGAAGGGTAGGCCGGGCATGCCCTATTCTCAGGGATTCGATGGATTCAATCAGAGGAGTTTCCTTCGGTATAAATCCAAGTATATGACTGCTGACGAGATTGAGAATATTTTGAGGATGCAGCTTGCTGCTACTCACAGCAATGATCCTTATGTGGATGATTATTACCATCAGGCTTGTCTAGCCAAGAAGACTTCTGCTGCAAAGTTAAAGCACCATTTTTGCCCTAACAACTTGAGAGATGGAGATCCTCGGACTCGCACAAGTAATGAACCACATCCTTTTCTCAAGGTTGATGCCCTTGGGAGGGTTTCTTTCTCTTCAATTCGCAGACCTCGACCGCTGCTAGAAGTTGATTCCTCGAAAACAGATGCTACGGGTGCTTCTGAACAGAAGATGTGTGAGAAGCCGTTGGAACAAGAGCCAATGCTCGCTGCTAGGGTGACTGTTGAGGATGGCATCGCCCTCCTTCTAGACGTTGATGACATTGTCCGTTTCATGCAGTTTAATCAGCTAGAAGACGGTGGAGCGCAGTTGAACCAGAGAAGGCAAATGTTGCTGGAAGGTTTGGCAGAATCACTTCAACTGGCAGATCCACTTGGCCAAAATGGTGATTCAGTGGACCGAACTCCTAAGGATGACCTAGTGTTCTTGAGATTGGCCTCTCTTTCCAAGGGTCGGAAACTGCTGGCAAAGTATTTAAAACTTCTGTCTCCCGGTGATGAACTTATCAGAGTTGTCTGCATGGCTATATGTAGGAATTTGAGGTTTCTGTTCGGGACCCTCCCTTCTGATGCTGGGGCAGCTGAGACAATCGATAACCTTGCAAAAACTGTTGCCATCTCTGTTAACCGAATGGAGCTTAAAGGACTCGCTGCTTGTCTTGCATCCGTTGTTTGTTCTACTGAGCATCCTCCACTCCGTCCTATTGGAAGCCCTGCCGGAGATGGGGCTTCTTTGATTCTGAAAGCTGTTCTTGACCGGGGAACTGATCTGCTCAGGGATCCACACGCATCTGGAAACTGCACCGTGGCCAACAGAGCATTTTGGCAAGCTTCCTTTGATGCATTTTTCGGTCTCCTTACAAAGTACTGCTTCAACAAGTATGACACGATCGTGCAGTCGCATATTACACAAACCCCGTCTGATGCTGCAAAGGCCATAAGTAAGGAAATGCCCGTTGAATTGTTGCGTGCGAGTCTTCCTCATACCAGTGAACAACAACGGAAGCTGCTGTTGGATTTTGCTCAGAGGTCGATGCCTGTACAAGAAGAAGGTACAAGTAGTTAGATTCGTAATAACTCCTGAGTGTAACATGTTATGGCTGGATTTGGCTGTTTAGCTGGTACTTGAAGTCGTGGGAGTTTAGTATTTGTGTTAAAACTCTCATCTGTTCCACAGACTACTTTGGAACGTTTTATTTTCTGATCGATCTACGTATGGAGCTTTATTGGATGCTCTTGTTGTGTTATGGAGATATTAGAAATTAGAGATGTATAGCGTTTGATCGGTTTTGTACCAGGATTTTCTGCTCTCAGTTTCATAGGTGAGAATGTAGTTTATCTTCATGATGATTTGGCAGATTTATGGCAGTATTCAGTTTGAATAAATTCAGTGCAACAAGCTTCTGAAATCAAGAACTTCTGAAGTTCCTTTTTTCACCATAATTTCTGCTGTTGAGGATCCTTTTACTATACAAGTGTTTATCGTGCATTGCGAAACCCCATTTTTTCTCTTTAAATGCAGTATGAATTTCGAAAAAAAATGCTCATTAGCTAGCTTATTTACAACCTGTATTTTGCGGAAAACACCAAGACCTCATCCGATTTCTCTCTCCAAGCAGCAGTATAAGTGCTAAAAAATGCACTAGCTAGCATATATAGAGACTGAATTTTGCCGAAATCACCAAGACCTAACGTAGTGCAGTTCAGACACAGATTCAGTTAACGTTCAGTTAACGTGGGATGCTCAGTTGGGAGAGTTGAACAGAAGCGGTGCGGACCATATTGACAAGATCCTCGTTGAGTTGATCAAGATCTCCATTGCTCCGAAGTTGGTTATACAATGGAGCCATGCACTCGGCAGCAATTTCCGCCAACTTCCATTGATCGAGTTTTGCAGCAAGCTGAATCAGCTCGATGGAGATGTATCTGTCGGTCTTGAGTCCTGACGCCACGACTTCAAAGCATTTTTCATGAAGGTCTTCCAAGACCCAGAACTCGGCCAGCCAACAAAGCTCTACGAAGGGCGTCATTTCATCGAGCTTCTGATCAGTCCTTAGGTTGTTCCACAGACAATCCAAAACGGGTTTTGGCAACTCGTTGGAATACAACCACGGTACAAGTCTAGTTAACGAGGCCCAAGAAACCGGTACCTTGATGGTATGCGAAGTGCTGCAACATAACATAAAGCACTCGTTTTTGTCAGGTTCAGATTTTTCTACAAAAACTTAGAAAACTGTTCGAAAATATATCATCTGAAACTCGAATCGGTTACCTTTCTTGCATTCCTGAACAAAGCAGTGCTCGGAGATAGTCACAGCTTGAAGCTAGTATAACTCTATGAACATGAAAATGTGGAACCAATTCTGAGCAAGAGCTGCAACTCCATTGCTCGAGTAGCCTAGTGTCAGCAGCTTCCAAACGAATATCCCTGCAATTATTACATGAACTCAGTAACAAGAACTGAACAATGCAAAAGTCATTCTATGCGATTAAGGCTATGGAAGGAACTGAACAAACGCATGATCAAGGATGGAAATCATACGATGAATAGAATCCAGCTGTTCCAAGAGCAGGAGAAAGATCAAAGGTAGGGAACGGAGAACCCCATCTAGGACGCTTCTTAGCAAGCAGAAACAATAGAGGCTTCAACCGACAGTGCTTTGCAAGAATTTTCAACCTATTCATATTGTCTTCACTGGCTTGAATACAACCAAAGTATATGTATTCCATTAACTTAAGCAGTGACTGGTGATCCACGTGAGAAGATAGGCGGACTTGAGTTATGGATCTTCCTCGTATTTCAGTTTCTCTAAGCAGCTTTTCTCGCTGAGGAATCATTTGCGGACACATAACTGAAAGAATAGCTTCATGAACATGCAAAGAATCCAGGTCGGTGATGAGCTCGAGATCAGCAAGCTCATTGTCCATAAATGCCTTCCCAACCCTTTCCCCTAAACTACTCGGAAAACCGTAAAGCCCAAAATGACTGAGTATGTAAGCAGCATACCATCTTGATCCAGGGGAAAGATGGTTAGCACGGACATCCTCAAGTTCCTTACATATCTGAGATTCATCGAGAACTGCTTTAACTTCAGAAAATTCACCACGAGAGGCCACATTGTGTATCAACTGACCTAAGCACCAAAGACCAAAGAACACTTGCATATCCTCCCCTTCCCAATCTCCCTTTACTTGATGACAACAAAACCTTTCAGAAAAAGAATTACTGAGATGAGGCGCCAAATTCGACCTCTTTGTGTGTGAAGGATTGCTAAACCTCCTCTTTAAGAAACTCAAGAAAGTCTGTATTCTTTTGTGTTTAACAAGCTGTTTATCATAATCGGGCAGACAAGTATAACAAGCCAAACTCATCAAGCTCACAACGACTTGAAAGTTAGATGGTATTAAATATGTGTTTCTGCAGGATGTGGCATTCAGGATATGCAATAAGTAATCAATGTATTCCTTGCCATTCAACCTCAGAACCTCGGATAATATCAACCTGGCTTCTGAGGCAATGTATTTGCTGGGAGAGTAAACGATCAGAAGAACTGCCCTTGATGCTGGTTCACCCCCAACTGTGCTACCGATGGTGCTTTGAGAAATATGGCATGCCTTAAAAATAGATTCCGTAAAGGCCAAGCTGTCAAGAAAGACAACAGTCTCGGTGAGTTCAAGAAAGACACCAAAGATTTAAAACGACAACTAAATAACAGGAGAAAAGACAACTTCATACGGCAATATTACCATGCACATACAATAAGGACGTGCAGTTTCAAAGCCATTTCACGCGTACTTGGAAAGAAATCATCTGCCATATTAGCTGCAAGCCCACCTAGGATATCCCAAAGGTATGGTCTCAGAGAAGAAAGAGAGTTTTCGCTAAAACTATCCTGCAATGTTAGTATCTGATCTTGAAGTGACATCTGATGGAGAGATTCATAATTTCTCCCAAAATTCATCAGAAGAAGACCAAGTAGAGCTACATCAACTCGTTCTTCCCAGAAGTAACTGTGATGATTCCCATCCCAACGAGTTATTAAAGCCAATCGACAAGCTTCCTCAGCCAGAGATATCTGATCTTTAGTAAGCTTTTCGGTGCGCGAGCACCTAATCTTCATTCCATTAACTATGGCATTCACAAGAGGTTGGCCACACAATTTCATCACATCCACAGTTTGTTGTTCATTAACCTTCAAAATTACACGAATTTTAAGTCAGATTTGTCTCTACAGGTCCAGTCATACAGGAGATATGAGAGGGACTCCTACCATTAAACATTGGGCAAGTCTAAACCCCTCCATCTGGACTGAATGAGAATCTGAGCAGTTCATACTTTCCACCATTACCTCAACAAAGCTTTTCTCACATGTTAGGAGTTTCCTGGCCCCGTGGCCACAAAGAGCTGGAATTTGAATTTAACGTAATTACTTGGAAATAGTGAACCAAAAGAGTTTAAAATCGACTTAAAAATAGAAGTACCTAAGCCAGAATACACACGCAAGACAGCAGCCTTTAAGGACCTTTCTTGTTTGAGTTTAAGCTCATCTAATATATCCAAAAATTTGGAGTCGCTCCACGCAGAGAATCTCGAATGTGGCCATCGCCACAATATTTGGCTCAAAAGAAAAGCCATCTCTTGACAATATTCAGTTGTTCTCCCTTCGTCACAACACTCCTTCACATTATTCAGAACAATAACAACCGAGTCTCTTTTTTTCAGAACCTCCCAAACTTCTTTCTCCCTGCTAGTACTCAGACTGGATAGAATGGAGTTCAAGGCAGTCGCACATAAAATGGAAACTTGTAATTGCCTGGAAGGTATCAGGGATAGTAAACTATCGGCTAAATAATTCACGTGCGCTTCCAACAACGAACTTGGTAAAACACGGACGAACTTAGCTGCAAGATCTGCTGCCAATCTCAACACAGACTCACTTCTAAACTCTAAAATACTTTCCAATGCTCCGGCAATATCATTAAATGAATCCTGAAAATATAGGGATTTTCACGCTAGCATCAAATCTACATTATCATTAGCATCAAATCGACATAACGAAAGCAAAGCAATACTTTATTGCTGGATAACTTCACACCTTTACCACAGGGTGCTGAAACGACGTCTCACTAGATACACAATCAACAAATGAATCGATTGATCGAACCACAAGTTTCTGTGTTCCTATATCGGCACATTCCCATTTCTGTCCTCTGCTGTCGTTGCACCTGTATATAAAACAACCAACTCATTCTACCCTGGCATAAAAACCACACACACACACAACAAACAAATGAGTCTATCTTACATTATCTAAAAAGGAAGTAATGTGATCATAAAACTAAATATAGAGATAATGAATGTACGGAGTAGCATAATTCATACGATAAGAGCAAACGAGACTAAAAAGGCATTCAAAAAAGAACTTGTAAATCAAGGTACAAGAAAATATGCAAGAAACTTATGATTCATACATCGAAATTTGAACTTGGAAAGATCAAAGAACAACATATTAGTGCAATTAATGAAAAGAATAGCTCAAACTGAAAACTGAAAACTTTTAAAAACATTCACCTGATGAAGTGACCGAGCTTCAGGGCATTATAAAGGCGTTGATGGAGTGTTGAAAGCCTACTGCTCACACCCGCCGCTTGTTTTGACGCCGTCGATGATGACCTCATCTTGTCCTCCCTCGCCGGAGCTCCGCCGGAGTTTCCCGGCCACCAGAATTTGTTTTTCTTCCACCGCCAGAAAATTGCGTCCTAAATATTTTTCCAAGGAAGAGAAGACAATATAGTTTGTAGTGGCATAGCCCATTACTTTATTAGCCCATTTATTTGTTTTCCAGCCCAAAACTTTTGGCATAAAGAATGGGCTTCGCTTAATTGTATAATTGGGCTTAATGGCGAGGCCCGCTATTTAAACATTTGCGGAAAAATTATCTTAAACACTAAAAGTTTAGTTAAATTGTGTAAGACTTCTTGAAATTGTGCAATATTTGTTATCTTCATCTTAATGCTAATTTGGGTTGATTCCATTCGGTTTGATTTAGCCTGAAAATTGAATATCTAACTCGAATCGATTTAATCAGGTCATAACTAAATTTGGATTGATTTTTAATTTTAATGTTTTAAAAAAATCCAATAAACCATAGTATATAAAGCGAAAGCCGATTAAAACGATAAGACACCGCCATACCACAGTTACCACTTCCTACTCTTTGAGAATTATTACAGAGTTGCCCAATCTTTGTAGGATTATTTACTGACCCAATTTTTGTGCTGAGAGCTGCAAAAGCCCAATGGTTTAATCAGCCCAATAAAATGGTCTGTCGCCCAACTAGATATTATCTTAAATGGGTCTTTTACCAAGATGAGGCCCTCAAGTTTTTGAAAGTAAGATAACAATCTTCAGTTTCCGTCGAAAGTGCCTGTAATAACTACAGTATGCTTTATCTTTGTTGACGTTGACTGTGGAAACTCCAGTCAAGCACATAAAATCATCTAACATAACAAACACAAGCCATAATAGACATATACTCCGTATTAAAGAGATAATGTACAATCATCCTACAACAAACAAATACATATCGACAATTACATTAGATCAAGCATTCTTGCGTACTTAACTTGATATCAAAAAGTGGACAAAATTTTAAACATTTAGATTCAAATTCTCTCTTTTTTTAAATTTAAACCACCAGTAGGTGGGGGTGTTTATTAGGCTCCCCAAACCTTTCCGAGACCTCCAGTACAAATATTTGAAGTGATGTTGTCGCGCTTCTAAGACAAAAGTGACACTCCATTCAGTCCGTTCTACTGATTATGTCTCTACCTCTAAGACCTCCACCTCTATGTTAATCAAAGGGTGGCCAGATAATCAGCAGTCCTATATACATCCGCACTGATATATTAACAAAAACACCTAATAGCTAGTCATGATGTTGACCAGTCCAAGTCTATCTCCACTTATAGCCACCCTTACCTTATCGTCCAAATCACTGATGTTCCACGCTTGCCTTCCTTGGATTTTTGATAATGCTGCCATCTTTGCCAGCTCGTGTGCTACTGTGTTATGCTCTCTGAAGACGTGGTTGAGTGAAGCTCTTGATTGAGAAAGCAGGTTCTGTAGTTTCCATAATTGTGATATCCATTTCCACGGCCAATTTGCACCTGGCTTGAGAAGGTTGCAGACCTGCAAAGAATTAATCTGTATAGTCAATGGCAAGAAATTATACTGAATGCAAATTTCAATACCCAAGATTGTTGCTAGTAGTACCGTATGGGTTGCATGTGTTCCTGTGCTAAATTATGCCCCCCATGAAATGAATCATCCCACCACTGACTCTAACAACGAAACCAGCAGTAGGATCTGCTGCTTGTTTGAATGACGCGTCAGTGTTTAAGGTGTAACCTAAGTCAGGAGGTTTCCACTTAATCATCCTGATGATTTTCACTTTAGGAGTTTTATGCACTGGTAAAAGACCCTTGTTTTCCAATAAATCACAGTCCGAATATCTCTGTTGAGGGTTCTTTGTGAAAGCATCAATTAAGAATCTGTTTAAATCAGATATCATTGAAGTCAAAACTGGTCTTTTGTTGTC
>JAULKJ010000011.1:9950454-9965036 GCA_032355405.1 Rubia balearica | reverse complement strand
TGATATATTTATTATTTATATATCAAAGTTTGCAAATTTTGACTCTAAAAAAATAAATAAGCAATTTAAAGTGGGACGGAGGGAGTAGAAGATAAACCTAAAATAAAATAATAAACTAGAATCCGCGGTTGAAATCTAATAACACTAATAACGTGTGTAAAGTGAGATTATAGATTGGGGAAGTAATGTTAATGTACCATAATAAGCGGTTAAAATCTAATAATGCTAATAGAGGTGGGTGAAATTGGATCTTCAATTAATAAAGTTGAGCGATATTTGTGTATTATAGTGATTGGTGATTGAAAGTAGACAATGCTTAGAGACATTAGATCATCACGGAAAAATTGGATGGTATTGTCATTGTATCTTAATAGTAAGTAGTAGAAAGTCGATAAAGATAAAAGATGCACTTGAGATTAGACAGTCAATAAGAAAAGTCAGGCGATTTTATTAATGTGTCACAGTGGTAGGATGTTGAAATTCAATGATGCTTATAGTTACATGTGAAATTAAATTATTGATCGAGACAGTTAGATGATATTGAATGTACCATTATTCATTTGAATCTCATCTAAAGTAAATGAAAGACATTTTTATATTTAAACATCAACAAGTAGAAAAGATGATTGCAAGGAAACCTCCTTTTCTCATCCAAGCAACCTTGAAAAAATGGTATTGGTGATGAAGGTTATGGAATGACTTTGATTGTTTCTTTAAAGCCACATGGGTTGCAAGAAACATAAATCTTGATTAGTTGATTGTGCTGATGAGCTACACTTTCATGTTTCTTTTTATAAAGATTTAATAAAGTGAAATTGTGCATAAAAATAAATTGTGTTAGTTTTAACTTTGCAGAGAGAAAAAAGAGTGACAGTTAGCAGGGAAGAGACAAGTCATTGATACTATTCTGCATGCCATTGCCAGATTTGCTTGCATTATTTATGCCATTTGTGAGTTTTTTTCTTGCTTTTTTTGTTTTATTAATACGTGAGGATGAAAAAGAGAGGAGTCCGTCTCTTGAAAGACGGTCTTTCCATAAGTCATGGAAAGATCAAGATTTAAAGTGTAAATTAGAAGAAATCAAAATAAAAATTTCAGGTTGCATGAACCGGGTTATAAATTTTATAACTAATACATATTTCATAATAAAACTTTAATATTGCAACTAAGACATTTTACCTTTTATTATTCTAATTAAACTTCATTTTTTCATAAGATTATGGAAAGACGGTTTTTCCCAAAACTTTGTCAAAAGAGAAAAGGAATAAAATACAGAAAGAGCATAAGTCAGGGATGGATAATGGAGTATTATCCAAGTCCTGAGTTGGACCCCACTAATTAGTTTTATTTTTTAAATAAAGAAAAGTAAGCACTTGGGTCCCTAAAGTTTAGACAACACACTTTTCACCTCTATTGTTTTGGGGTTTTATCTTATGCTATTTGTCTTAAATTAACTATGAATGCTTCCCCTTTAAAACATTAATCAGACAATGGCGGAAAGTGGATTGACCTACTATGTTAGTATAAACGGTTTATGTTATTTTGAAGTGAGGTGAGTCGAGGAAATGTCTATCCGCGATCGACTCCCTAAATATGTACCCTAATTTTAATAGTTCTAACACATAAAATATAATAAAATAGAAATATTACCACCTAAAAAACAAATAAAGCATTTGAAAAAACTAACTTTAATTGGTAAAAAATGGTCAATTTTTCATAAAAGGAAAGCGTGATAAAGAATTTGTGAGATTAAGAAAATATAAAATATTATCATAATTTAAGTTCATAACAACATTTCACCTATTGATATATCTAATTAATATTTGCAACTCAATTGTATCGTTTATAATAACATAGTAAGTATATGACTTAACTCGGTCTATGGTTTTTATAATGCATTTGATCTCTATAATTTTTATTTTGGATTATCTAATCCTTTTTTTCTATGGAGGAGATGGTGAAAAGGATCAATTACTCACCACAAGATATGGTAGATATGATTCACAAACATATATAACTTAGTTTCCTTGCTTATTTACGCAAATTGTACGTAGAGGGCGATTATAATGGTGAAGAGGGGTGGCAGAGGAGACAGTAAAAGCGAAGCATATGATGGTCAAATAATAAAAATATTTTTTGAAATTTTGAAAACAAGAGAAAATATTGGAGATTGAAGTTAAATGATAGAGAATGGCAGGGTGACACTGGCCAATTATTATTTTAATATTATATTGACTAATATATGCTTTGTTTCCAATATGCTGACTAATTAAGATTTTTTTTATCAATAGAATGAATTAAATCGAATAATCAACTACTTGTCAAGTTGTTAATAACAAAATTGAAGTTGTAAATTGAAAAGATATGGTCAAAATTTAACAGAATCAACTTAAATTTTAGTAATAGTTCATATTTTTAATAATTTTTAAAATTCTTTGTCACTCTCTTTTTTAAAATTATTTTAAACATTTTCCCCACAAAATTGTGCAGAGAGGATCGAGTTTGAATAGTGAAAAGATTAATGAGTGTATAAAAAAGTTACTGAGTTCACCATATTTTTATTCAATGTGTAAATTTGTGGGTTTTACAAAGGGATGTTGAGTATATTCTTGTACACCGCAGAATCTATCATACTATGGAAAATGACTATACATAAGAAGTGGACCATTTGGATAAAGGCCTTTTAAACTATACTTCACATGCAAAGCCCAGTTGCCAAATAAGTGCACTACATTTGTTATTTACAAGAAACCAAAATCCATCAAAAAGAAGAAAACACACTAAAACACATCTTTTCTGCACCAAAAAGAATAGGAGGACAAAACTGAAAAGCCTCCTCTCCAGAAACCTCATTATCTAAAACCTAGTACTACCATCATAGTATAATCACAAACTTCGAATGCATGGTTCAGTAAAGCTGATTGTTGTAACTCTAGTTTCTGCTGATGCCAAACTGGTTGATGTAGAATCCATCATGGTATCAGAGCTAGATGATGCATAGTGTGAGGAATTCGGGTTTGTAACCGGCTTTGCTGGAATGTTGGTCCTAACCTTAACTTCCATGAAATCGGATATCAGCCCCGGCTTTGTGATCTCTTTGCCATCAATGGAGATTTCCCCGGTGAGCATCTTCACGGCTTTTGACATCGATGGCCTTAGTTTGGGAGCATCCTGAGTGCAGAGAAGTGCGATTTTCAGAAACCTGCATGCTTGTTCCCCATCAAAGTTACCATTAAGTGCTGTGTCCACGAGCGCTACTAGTTCCCGTTTTTCATAGAGTTTCCAAGTCTGCAACAATGTTGTCATTGCTTGTTAGATTACAAAAAAGCGAGAAGCTGAAACTGTACTACCTCTGTCTCGTAATTAGAGTTCTTGCCACACAAAAAACAGTTAATTTTGTGTTTACCTTGCATAAATTTAAGATAAAAACCTATCTCACTCAAAATCATTCAATAGCGAATCAGTTCGGTGAAAAAAAGTCCAGAAACCATGTTTCGAGTGTTGTACCTTTTCAAGAAGATATTGTTCTTCAAAAGGAAGTCTTGTGTTGGTGTTGCACCTTCCACTGACTATTTCTATTAGTAAAACGCCGAAGCTGTAAATATCGGCTTTTCGTGTCAACTGTCCTCTAACAGCATACTCAGGTGCCAAGTAACCTCTGCAATAACGACACAACATCTGACTGTAAATCCACAACTCATTAACAATCACATTGATGGCAGTACTAAAATTGATAATTCTTAAATTGCAGTTCTAGGATTGATCAAGGGAGTGTCAACACTTACATGGTTCCAGCTACTCGAGTGCTGACGTGAGTCTTGTCCTCAGGGATGAGCTTCGCGAGACCGAAATCTGAAATTTTAGGTATCCAGTCTTTATCAAGAAGAATGTTGCTTGCTTTGATATCCCGGTGGACAATATATGGTCTCACTTCGTCGTGAAGATAGGAAAGTCCTCGGGCTATTCCTATGCAAATTTTAACTCTTGTTCGCCAATCAAACTGCATTCCGCTGTAACGACCATCTGCAAGGAATGATGAAGAGTTAATATTCAATCGTCTCTCAGACAAAACCGGACTCATTGGTTTAAGGTTTGTGAATCCTAGGTATGTCTGGCCCAACAAAAATTTCAAGATATATAAATTGCAACCTAGGTCCATTCCTAGATCATCGTAAAACTGGTTTTAAAGGAGCAACGGAAGATATGGAGGTTATTTGACAGAACATCTAACAATACGTGATGTGTAGCACACGAATGACTCAAAGATCGATAAGAAGTACCATATCAGAAAGTACAACATATAGTGGTTTCAAAAGTAGCAATAGAAGTACTAACCAAGAAGCGTTCTCGCAAGGCTGTTATTCTCGAGATAGTTGTACACCAAAATCCTATTATCGCCTTCCACACAACAGCCATATAGCTTAACTAGGTTTTCATGGTTTATTTCTGAAATCATTTGAATTTCAGTCAAGAACTCCTTTACTCCTTGCTTCGATTCAGCAGCAAGAACCTTTATTGCAGCCATCTTTCCGTTTTTTAACTTCCCCTATAGATCCAAGTAAGATTTTTCAGATAAACAACAATAACAATCAACCCTCTTGTCCTACTAATGTTGTCGAGACTCGAGACACGTACCTTGTAAACAGCACCAAATCCCCCCTCCCCAACCTTGTTGGACGGACTGAAATTGTCCGTGGCCATTCTCAACTCCTTGCATGTGAAAAGATAAACATTTTGCATCCCAGAAAGTTCTGCTCAAAAAAATTCAACCTCTATTACATTTCCTTTTCCATATCAAGAAACCTGATAGAATCCAAAAAACCCAACTTCTAGTTTATGCGAGCATTATTATCGACAACTAAAGAAACAAAACTTGAATTCGACCAAAAACTCACCATCATCCATTTCAATCGGGCGTCCTGCCTCTGGATTCTCCGATTTTCGACGAAATAGAAAACGGAAGCAAGTCATTTTGCAAGATTCAGCAAGCAATCTGCACTTAAAACAAAACTGAACTCATTACGGTTCCAAATATGCAAAAACACAACTTCACGTAATCTGAGAACTTCCCAGCAAAAAACTACTGACTTTTCTCAGTAGAATACGACCCTTTAGTCTTTACAAACAAAATAATGCACAAAACAGGCAAACATCAAACAATTCAAGCTTATGAAACACCCCACAAGAAACAATCAAGCTAAGAAATGTACTCAATAGCCATATATATCAGTCCAATAACCAAACAATATGCTTCCAAATATGCAAAAATACATCTTCACGTAATCTGAGAATTTCCCAGCCAAAAAAAACCCCCAACTCTTCTCAGTAGAATACATCCCTTAAACAAACAAAATAATGCACAAAACAGACAAACATCAAAGAGCCCATACATATAAAACATAGCACAAGAAACAATCAAGCTAAGAAATGAACTCAATAGCCATATACATTTCAATAACCAAAGACTAAGCTTCCAAATATGCAAAAATCCACCTATACATAATCTGAGCATTTCCCAGGAAAAAAAAACTTTTTTCCAGTAGAAAACATCCCTTAATAAACAAAATAAACATAAGCAATCCATACCTATAAAACACCCCACAAGAAACAATCAAGCTAAGAAATGAACAAGAAATTGAACTATACCTTCTAATCAAAGTTATTCAAGAACAGCAGAGCCCAGATAGAACAATTTCAAGAAAAAGGAAGGGGAAGATGAGATGAAATCATATGAAGAAAAACAAGGTTGGCTGGTAGAAATGCAACAAGGTCGTAGTAAAGTCAACCTGGTGGAGCAGGGGGCGTGCTTGAATTTTCCAACTCATAATTCATTCATAAATGTAAAAGAAAACATAAAGAATCTCATCAGATTTGGGTTTTTCTTGGGCGTCTGTTAGGATTAAACTACAGTTCATTCCATACTGCGTAAGTTTTGGACCATTCGGGTTTTATGTCGCACTTTTGGATCAATTTTTGGGCTGGGTAAAAGTCAACCTTGCGTCAGATTCAAGTTGGTTCTTATTGGTCAAGATCACGAAAACAGTTAGTGTTGTAAAATTCTGTTCTCTTGACACGTACGCGGTTAGGTTGCCACCTCGCAACGAATTTCTCGTGTTACTACTTTGGGATATACTACGTGTTACTCTTGTTTTAGCACGACCTGCATAATTTTTAATCAGATTTCTAAAATTACGTTCGATCACCGATCCCTGGTAATTTTTAATTACATAAACGATGTACTCTCTACATTTTCTATCGAAATCAACACTTTCAGTTTTTCACACATACATATATTCTATAGACATCCTTATTTTTACACTATTTTGTACACCAAATTTCAATCATCCATCTAACATAATCGCACACATTCATTAAATCTATTTTTTAAAACATCCTCTTTCTATCCACATCTATGTGTCAATGGTCTGGCGCCACCTCCCCTCCCCTCCTTGTTGTGTTTTTGTCCTAGCTTCTTAGTTTGTAGTTAGAGAGCTGATACTATGCTCGTTGTTCTCCGAAGACCACCTTCGTTGAAGAACCCAACCATACTCCGGCGTATGGGAATGAGATCCGACGAAGGGTTGGTCCATCGAGGAAAGAGGCAACCAGATCTGGTCGTCCGGACTACAAAACAGTTCCCGGTGAGCTAAATGGAGTTTCGACGGGTTCGGCAGAACCATGACAAGGTCATCGACGTCCCGACGAAGAAAATAGGTGCTCAAATGAGCGGGAACAGGCGTTTCGACGAGTCCGGAGAGTTCAACGGAGCTCTGGCTTGTCCGGCAAAGATCCAGCTTGTCCGACGGAGCTCTGGCATGCTTGCAACATCCAGGCGAGGAATACGGGGCTAGATCTGGCCTTCCACACAGGTTTTCGCCCCACACGACCGCTGGTGGTGGAACACAGCGGTGGCGGAGTCATGCGACGGAGACCGGGTTCATCCAATAAAATCCGTCCGGAGGTGGCGAAATGGTTCAGCCCAGTCCAGATCTGTCGAATCAAACTAAAAAATTACGGTATTCTTTCTTTTAATGATGATATGCTGAAACGTCGCAGACCAAGATGCATTCATGGGTTAAATCCATCTGTTTTGGGCAATGGCCGGTTCAGATCTATAATGGCTAAACTGGGTCATCATTTTAAATCAGAAGGAACATAAGCTGATTTTTTCTTACTTTAGTTGGGAAAACTTCTCTTTGAATTCTCCAGATCTAGTGTTTTATGACTTTGCATTGTTTCCAACTTCGTAATTTTAGTGTAGTGCAAGTAGGTTTTTGCTAGTCGGCAAAGGACCAACTCCCCAGATTTTTTACCAAAATGCAGAATTCTGGTGTTCTTTTGTAGGTGATCGACAATGGGGTGGATCTGACCCAAGGTTGATCTCCGTCGTCTGCGACGTTTCTAGCAATGGGGTGGATCTGACCCACGGTTGATCTCCGCCATCCGTGACGTTTCTGCCAATGGGGTGGTTGCGGGTTCGGTCTGTCCGAACCAGTTCATCACACTGGTTGAACACATGGGCAAATTATTCCTTACCTTTGTAGGGGTTGAGATCATTGAGTTCGGTGGTTTGGTCCTTCTGCTTATGTTTTAAGTGTCCTGTTGATTTTTTAAACTTTAGTTTTATTCAATAAACCAAGGTCATGTATCGGGCCAGATGCAACCTGTCTCCTTGGAGGTGCATTATTATGGACACAAGTTTTCTAATACACCGTGTTCAGTGTAGGAAGCATCAACAATTGTGGAGGTGCAGTGGAAGGCTCACTCCACTTTGTTGTGTGAGCCAAAAGGGTGTCTCACCCCTCTGTGTGAGACACCATGAACGAATGAAGTATGATTTTCCAAAAAATAAAAAAATAATCTATTTGAAGCAAAATAATCTCAACCATGAGATCATGTTAAATGGATGGTTGAGATTTGATGTATAAATTGGTGTACAAATAAGAGTGTCAATAGATCCTTTCCATATATATATATATAATGAGATTTGTAGATAAAATCGATTTTGGAATTTTAAAAATGTAGAATGAGTTGATGGAATTGAAAAAATATATTGTCAAAAAAATCTATCGATATAAAAGAGAGCGAGCGAGAGAGAGAGAGTCTCTGGTTGGACCACATAACAGTTAAACTAACCATGAAAAACCCCATCTTCATAATATTTTAAGTACAAATTATAATTAGGGAAAAGTGCAAAAATGACCCTAAAAGATTGAGAAAGTGCAGGAATGACCTTGTAAAATGTGAAAGTGCAAAAGTAACCCTATCTTTAAGTCAAAATGTGCAGTTTTACCCATTTGGCCGATTTCCAGCATTGACCATGTAAATTTGGCATTGATTAATAATGAAAAGATAGAAATACAATACCCTCTCTTAATAAAAACCCTAAACTAAAAGTAGAATGACCGTTATACCCTAAGCTTCTTCTTCAACCATAAACCCTAAGCTACTTCTCCAACTTAAATCACCATAGCCGTCGAGCGTCGATTAAAAAAAAATCCAATCAACCATTAAACAATAAAAAGATTTGGACAAGAATCAAACTACAATCCAAACAGCCAAGAACAATAAAAAAATTGAAACTTTAGACACGACGGAGCATAAAAACATCTATCAAAAACCCACCTGCAGCCACCTCTTCCCGGTCGACCACCACCTCCACCCCTTTCACCAGTGCTTCCTCTCCCCGCCGCCACCACCTTTACCCACTACTCCCTACCCCGCCGCCAAACCCTAGTTCCACCACCACCTCCCTACTCCCGTCACCGCCACCTTTTCCCAAATTCGTCATCGCCCAAATCCGCTCTGCTCACCATCCCAAATCCGACGTCGCCCACTAAAACCCTAGATTTAGTGCTCGGCCACTAAGCCCAAATCCGTTGCCCAAATTCCCGCCGTCGTCCCCCACCACCTCTGCTCGTCCCCCCACCAACACCGTTCGGCGCTCGTCCGCCGGTGCTTACCTTTTGGGTTTTCAAGGGGCGGGAGAATCAGAGGAAACGAGAAGAAATGAAAGGGAAAGGGAATTTTTAATTTTCTTAAAATTTTGGAGGGTGTTGAAATCTTTTACAAAAATGTTATTTACAATTCTTTAATGGAAGGGTATAATTGTATTTTTAATTAATTCAGGCCAATTTGACCGTTGACATTTTGGTCAACGAAGTCCAAGGTTAATTTTGCACTTTTAGATTTTACAAGGTCATTTATACATTTTCGTGCAAAACATAGAGTTAAAACGCACTTTTATCTTATAATTATTATATGTCAAGGCATTAGTAAGATTTTCAATATTATAATAATCCCTTTGAAATAAATAGGAAAAAAAATCAAATGAATGCAACATAATGAAAACCATAATATTGCAACCACTTGATACATAATACGATTTATATTGTTCAAACTGTGAACACTTTGAAAAACACAGGTTTGGTGCTTTCAAATTAATGAGAACCCTAAAACAAAAATACAAGCAAAATTACGAACATACTATCTATACAACTAGATCAAGAACATAACATCGACGGGAACAACTAAATAGGGTAGTCATCACAAACACAACAATATAATATATCTGGTTAAATAATACTAATATATGAAGACAAATCATACTTATTTAATAATAAATACACTCAAATAATATAAATTGAAAAATTATTGTTTCCTCATCTCCCCTTGATATGAATATAGGGAAACAAATATTAAAGAGAAAAGTAGGGTTTTTGAGAGAGGGGATGAAGGGAGGGTCGCAAAAGAGGCATCATAAGGCGAGGGAAGGCATGAGTCTCTCTTACAATTCGGTGATGAGAATAGTAATATTAAGAATGTATCACCGAATATGCAGGTTCCATCACTTTCGGTAAGCCCTTGATTCTGTCGAAGAAGATGACTTGCTGCAGTTTAAACAATGGCGCTTAAATATTGTTTTTTTCAACCTTAAAACTATCAAAATGATTTTATTATTATATTTGAATGGCAAAAAAGAAAAAAATCAAAATATAACTCCAATTCAAGTACTGTATTAAAGACATGACAAACCTTTTTTTAATTTTTTTTATTTGATTATCCTATAGTGTTACAAAATTTGGAGTACTACTCCATGTTGAAAAGTTCAAGGAACTAGTCTTGAGAAATTGAGCCAATTTATGGACTATCATGTTTTTCTGTTTAGAGATTCATTGTAACTTTGGTTCCTGTAATTTTGTTAAGCCGGATTTGATATCCTCTATGATTAAACCAAAATCCGATCCATCATCTTCTATCCTCTGGACAGCTCTGCTTACTAGTTGCGCATCGCCCATAGTAATATCTGGTAGTATGCTTTGTGTAACACAACCTTTGATGGCAGCAGTTAGAGCTAGTGCTTCTGCGGCATGTGCAAGGAAAGGCTGTTGCAGTTTTATAGTTTCCCATACAACCATTGCTTGTCTTCCGTTCTTACATACCACCCTAGTTATGTGCAGTTTTGCCTTGTTGCTGCATAAAAAAAATACACTGCTTTTCCAGTCATATCCATAACAACTATTTGTCCTACTTCTCTCCTTTGTGACCCTTATGTATCTATGGGTTGTAACTTTTTGACAAACCCTTCGCACAATTGTGAATATCAAAAATATAATATATACGTGTCCAAGTAAAAACATGACAGATCGCACATCTCTGCCTTTCTCCATTATCCATCAGATAATAGCCACCACGACCACCTACTGCCACATCAACCATAAATTATTGAGTTAAGTGCTAAAATCATTATGATTTTAGGTTGAAAGTGTTAATATAATTTGCAATCTAAGAAAGTGTCAAAATAACTTTAGAATCCGCTGACTTTTTAGTCAAAGGTCTAATGGGCAGATTTTGTGGAAAAGAAAACTCTACCCTTATTTTTTTTTAAAAGAGTAATTAAAAAAATGTGAAAAGACTCAACTACCCTTCCATTACTACCTTTTTTTTCTTCAATCCTCGATTTCACCGCCGCTCTTCCCCGATTCTTCAATCCCCAATTTTTTTTAAAATCCCCGGTAGTGAGGGGATTTAATCCTCAATTGTTTCACCCCTAGGTTTTGGACAGCGAAAATGTGCAATTTAGGGTTTTCAGCGGTGAGGCTTGGTGAGCCATGGGAGGCTGTGAGGTCGTGGTGAGCGAGCTGCGTGGGGTAGGTTTTGGCGGTGGGTGGGGGGACTGACCAGTGCGCAGCTAGGGTTTCAAGGAGGAGGGCGGCAACAGTGAAAAGAGGAGTGAAGTTTTCGGCGGCAGCGGGGGAGGTTTCCGACAGCGGTGGAGCAACGGCGGTGAAGAAGAAGAAAATCAAGGGTATTATAGGTATCATTTTTTAGGTTCTTAGTTATGGTATTTCCATCATTCCACTTTCTTGTCATTGTCGGAATTTTATGGGTCAACGCCGGAATTAGGGAGTTTGCCTATATAGGAACAAATTTTTTAAATGTTAGGGTTAGTTGGCACACACAATAATTAGTCAAAGTTAAATTAGCAGTTTTTGAGATTGCATGATTATATTGACACTATCATACAAAAAATAGGATTATAAATGTATTTTTTCCTAAATTATTTTAGCACTTCTATGAAATTCCTCTCAATAATTAGCTCAGATTCCGTCACTAATGACAATCTACATCAAGTAAAATGGTGCAGTGAAACAATAAGTGATATTGCAATTTTAAAGTAAACTATCTAAAATATAGGAGACATCATTTCTTATTTACCTACAAACTAAGAAATGAAAACAAATGAGTAAATATTAATTGATCGACTGTAAAAAAAAATTTACGGATACAACCACTATGCTAAATTGTTTTTCCAAGTAACACCACAATCAACGTTTAAACTGGGACGAGGAATTCCCAGATTCATTATTCCGAAGACTAAATAAGGACAGAAAATTCATTATCTTAAAATAAAACCGTGCAATAAAATTCTCATGGCTTAACATTGCAGTCAACTTTATTAATGTGAATCCATGTGAACACAAAATGGCTATTATGCTAATTACTAGTATAATAATTAGTTAATGGTCAACGCCACGTGCGAGTGTGCGACATACAGACAAAAAAATGACTTTGAAAAAGACAAATATAACGTGTAAATTTTGAATATGAGAGTTAATTTATACATTTTTTTAAAAACGAATTAATTGATACTTGCTCATAATAACATATTGTATTGGTTTATAATGTTTAGTTCAACGTTCTTATCTTATGTTTTTTTAAATATCTTTGGAAATGCCTTTTCTTGACCGATGAAATAAATGGCTTCAGCTTGTGATCCGCTTCACATTGTGCGAGTAACATCGATAATTTCATTCAAACAAATGGTCAACATACTCTAATCTCCTCAAACATTCAGAGCATTCCAGTGGAAGAGTCAATTTTGGGATCTCTTTTACCAAATGTTATGTTTTAATTGGAACTTCAACATAATGTAAACAAAGTAAACTAATTGACGGTCTTATTTAAATTTTTATCTCCAATGGTATCATCATAATTCCAATTTCAGTATGACATGTCAATGATTGATTGAACAAAATTTTAGTTGGATTCATCCATATTTATGAATTTCTATCAATTTGTCTTGGGAAGAGAAGTGAGCGTCTCAATATGAACTTCTCTACATAGAAGCTCTAATTGACCCCCTCTACAGAAAAGTGTGACATGTCATATTGATGTATTCATTTAACTCTTGCATTGAAGATGTTTTGTGGGTTGAGGCTCTATCAATATGATGTTGCAGGTGACTTTTAGCAAAGTGACTTTTATATTGGAGATGCTCTTATCTAATCTCCTTTTAACATGATATGGATATAATGGCTAGTAAAAATCATCAATCCAAGCAAGTGTAGGTTTCGAGTGAAGAAGTTTGCGGAAGAAATTCGAGGATGAGAGTGGTTCCGGCGAAAACATCGATCCAAACAAGTGTGTGGTTTAGGGAAGGAATTCAGGTGTGAGGTTACGTCGCATTATCAATACGATGTACTAGCTCTGTTCCAACTTGCACTCTTACTTTTTGAACTTTATTCTCTATCTGAATTAAATCACATATTTGAATAGTTATATGAACGATAATATTATCGCATATGATACTGTTCAATTCGTCGTAACAAGTAATTTCTAAATATCAATTTTTTATTTTCGTTATTACACATAGATAAACATACATGTTTTTTGAACGGTGTGCAAAAAGTAAGAGTGCAACTCTTGCTGGGACGGTCAAACATACGGAGTATCTCTTAAACATATTAACAGTCAAACATGTTTCTTGAATCGCGTGCAAAAAGCAAGAGTGCAACTCTAACTGGTACGGAGGTTCTTATATCTGCAATAACTTACTCTAAGCATAATTTCTCTCCTTATCTATTCAGGTATTGAACCGAGTTATGCCACCTCACCTGACTGTTCACTGTCTTCCTTGACCTTGTAGGTACAGGGGAAGAAGCATACGAATAGGGGAAGGCTTGGGATAATACCTAGACTCAACATTCTCTCTAAGAAATAGATGGTCAATATCCTATAAATACAAGAGGAAAACTCAAATCATCAGCGATCAATAATTATTGTTAGGGAAAAGTGTCAATATAACCCTACCTGCTTGATATAAGTGTCAATATAATTCTCGGATAATTGTTAGTGTAAAAATAACCCTAACTAGTTAATGAAAGTGTCAATATAACCCTCATACCCCATTTCCGGCGTTGACATCCATTTTTCGGCATTGACTGTATGTAAAATGTCCAAAACACCCTTAGTGTTAAAATACGAATTTGAGTTCGTCGGACCGAAGTCAGACCACTGATAGGGTTATATCAGCACATTCTTAAAACTTATAGGGTTATATCAGCACATTTTTAAAACTTATAGGGTTATATCAACACATTCGTAAATGGGTAAAATTGACTTTTCCATCAAATCTGGTCTTCAGATGTCGGAAAAGGTTATATTGGCACTTACATCAAGTAGGTAGGGTTATATCTACACTTTCAATTATCAAAATGTTATATTAGCATTTATGTCAAGTAGGTAGGGTCATAAGAGCATGTGCAGTGGGGCTTAATTCGGGCTCGGAGCCCGAAAATCCCCACAATAGGGGGGCTCAAAACGGGCTGCAAAATACAGCCTGCGTCTCCGGCATGCACAATTTGAGCTGGAGAGTGTCAGAAAACTTGACAGAGCCCATGTGCTCTCTTGCAGCACTTGACTACATTGACCTTGGTGGCACCCTGTGATTGGCCCCCGTGACCCCATTTGTCCACTCTTTTTTTGCTTTTTTTCTTCTTCAATTTTTGAATTTTTTTGCTACTATTTAAAAAGCCAAAAAAATCTTTAAATTCTTTTTAAAATTTATATTTATTTTTCAAATTCTAAATTAAATTTTGGTCATTTAAAAAATAAAATTACATTCTTTAAAAAAATATATGGTTCTTTTTAATTATGGCTCATAAAATAAATTTTAAAAATTAAAATTAATTTCTGATTTTTTTGAAATGAAATTAAATTCTTAAATTACAAATGTATTATTAAATTTCACATTTGAATTTATTTTGTTAGGAAAATTTATATAAATTAAATATTAAATG
>JAULKJ010000011.1:9930850-9950354 GCA_032355405.1 Rubia balearica | reverse complement strand
AAATCAAAACCAAAAATATAAGAACCAAGTTGTAGCAAACTCAATCAACTCGGTTAGGTGAAGAAAACAAAAAATTCGGTCAGCTCAAGACACGCGACGCTCAAAGAGTGCTGGTGGGCGCGTGATGACACGCGCGAAGAGGACGCGTGAATCTGGAGAATACTGGTTGCATCATTGCTGCAATGAATAACAGAAAGCCGAGACCGCCGATGACGTCAAGACCGCCGATAACACCGATGACACTGAGAAGACTGATGCTCGGAGAGAATCGCCGGTGATGGAGGGAATTTCCGGCGGAAGATGCTCAGCCAGATTGGAGAAGCGAGGCCGATCGGGAAAGCGAGAGAACCAAATTGTAGCCAGCTGTTGAGGATGTCGATGGACCGGAGAAGAAGACGCCGGCTGGTTAGGACGTCGATGGGCCGGAGAAGGATGACTTGCCGGAGATGGAAGATTTGCCGCTGGAAGAGACGACCGGGAAGAGAGAATCTGACCGAATATCGGCTGGAGTTTGTCCGGGGATGCTGCCGGAGGTTTCTGGGATTTGACTGGAAATTCACCGGACTTTGGCGAATTGGGCGACCGGAAAAGAGAAAAGGGAGAGGTGGCCGGAAAATAATAATAATTAAATTTTAAAGTTTAGGATCAGAACTTGCTTTGATACCATGAAAGAATGATTTCCCGTAATGATAAATATTGTTGAAAGACCAAATTATATGGATGATTACATAGAAGAGTTAGAGAACAAACTAAACTCAAATACTAATCTTCAATATGACTTAGTCTAACACTTAGAAAATTCTTACTTGACCTTTTCATGCCCAGATTTCTCGCCAGATGCACCTTCGTCAGCAACTCCATACCTTGCTCAAAGGTTCTCTATCCGTCCTCGACTACTTCAAGAAGAAACGAGCTCTTGCAGACTCTCTGTCCGACTGCCTCTATGTGGTCACCGATGGTGACTTCATTAGCTCTCTCATCCACGGTCTCGGCTTGCAATTTGCAGCTCTTGAGTCTGCTACCTTTTTTCGATCTGAACCCCTCTCCTTCGATGAGTTGCTTGGAATTCTGATGCAGGAAGAATCTCGTCTGAAGGAGTATGCTCAGGCACTCAAATATCTTGCCACCAACACCGTCTCTCGGTTATTCAGAAACCAGCAGCCGCGCCTGAAGCGTGAATTTGAATGCTTCGACTGTGACTGGTCTTCTCCCGACAGCACATCCATTGATCGCCCCAGACTTCAGTGACAGATTTGCAAGAATCATGGGCATGAAAGCACTGAATTGCTTCCATCGTATCAATCTTTGCGTGTTCCCAGCAACCAACCGGAACGCTACTTAGTGTCTCTAAACTCTCTCGTGATATTAACATTTTGGCTGAAATTTTTTCAAATTTTTGTCTTGTTAAGAACTCGCAGGGTTAGACACTTCTAAGGGGAACCGTTGAGAACGGTTTATATCGTCCCCCACACTATTTTCCTATATCCTCCTCTCATAGTCGCTCCTCAGTTGCATGCCTTAGTGAGCACACGTCACTTCAACAATGGTATCATTGGTTGGCTCGCCCTTATGAGTCCATTCTTAATCACCTACTTTTCAAATCAGAATTTGCCTATCTTATAATAAGTTTGATTCGATCCGTGGTTCTTGCAAACTTGGTAAGAGTAATCGAATGCCACTCCCTAGTCGTGTTGAGTCTTCTTTAAAACCCTTTGATTTGATTCACTCTGATGTGTGGGGACCTTCACTTGAACTTTCCACAAATGGTTGTCGTGATTATGTCAGTTTTATTAATGATTGCACAAAGTTCACGTAGTTTTATTTTAATTCTTCAAAATCACAATTTTTTCCATCGTTGAGCTTTTCATTAAACTTGTTTAAACCTAATTTCTCACACATATCAATTTTTTAAATCTTATTGGGGTGGAGAGTACGCAATGTCTCCAACCTTCTTGAATCCCTTGGCACCTGCCACAAAATATTCCGCTCCTATACATCCAAAAAAATGGCTCAGCTGAGAGACACAATCGTACTATTTGGAAAAAGGTCTCATGCTTCTTTCTCATTCGAACCTTCTTGTCTAATTCTTCTAGAATTTGGAAAAAAACTCAAAAGAGGAAAGGGCAAATAGTAAAATAGCATGTCAATTGTTGATAATTTGTTACACATCTCCATACAAACTACTCCCTCCGTCCCAGATAAATTGGCACATTTCGACTTTTGGAAGTCAACTGAATCAATTTTCAACAATTAATATCTCTATTTATGTGTTATGATGAATAAATGTGTTATGATGAATAATTTTTTTGAATAAATAATAATTTAGAAGTATATGTTACGATGAATTCAAAAATATATAACATGATAATTATAGAATTTAATGAAATACGTAGTTTTTGTTGACCATTATTGACAAGTTTAAGGTTCCAAATTGGGAGATCAGTTGTTTGGGAGATTGAAACGGTTTAGTCCCAAACCATTGAATTGAAGCTAATTACGAAGACAGAATGTTGCACTAAATACAGTCATTCCCGATCAGAGTTTGGAAATTAGTTAGGTGACTTGGTAAAATAAGGACATGTCCAATTTCAACCACAGTTCAAAATATGTTAAATTTATTTTTAACTATTTAATTTGATACTACATGTATTTATTTCTAAATAAAATATAGAGTATGTCTTGATCCAAGGTCATTGAATAGTTCAAGATTTAGAAATGAGAAGTAATTCACATGAAAGAAATTCAAACAATTTAGTCCAAAACAATTTATTATGAAGTTGGAAGTTGGCATTAATTACATCTATTGCTATTTTGATATCAAAACCCATACAGGTCAATTTTGACTTGACTTCAAAAGCTGCAAAATTTATTTCTACGTATCGTAAAATCTTATGCAACTACAATTTAATATGTCAGAAATCCGAGTTTGAACGGATAAATACACTTAACCCAACCAAGTTATGCATTTATAATACTTTTTGATGTCGCGGGAAATGGGAGATCTCATGACATCATAAATGTACCATCATCTGATGGTTTGCACCCCAAAATCTCCTCAACAAACTAGGTCCCTTTCAACTCTGAATTTTTAAATTATACCTTTTTTGTAATTAATTAACAAATTTGTTTAGTTTTTTTTTAAAAAAATCATAGGTTTCAATATTTTCAACATTCCGAACACAATCGAACATTCTTGAAGGTATTCAATTTCAAAAGGGATGTCGTACAATTCAAGATACCAGACGATTACACCTTGAGATATTATAAGTTCTGTTTGAAAGAGAAATGGCTCTTTAGGGTCGATGGGGTGGTGGCTTATGTAAAACTGCATTCTAAGAATACATGGTGCAAATCCCGGGGGACTACATTGCAAATGGATGGCTGAGCTTTACTGAATTCCTCGAAATTAAAGATAAGGACAACTTAGATTTCAAGTTGATAGACTCTAATACATTTGAATATGTGATATGGGAATGTTAGACTCAAATACATTTGAATATGTGATATGGGAATGTTCGGAACATTAATAGTAATGTGAATTGGGGCCAATATGAAATCCGTTCTAGACCAGGAATCATGAATAAACCCCAAGACATTTTTTTATTTCATTTATTGAATTGCCAAAGTATGCTAAAATTTATTGTCCAATTTATTAAACAAAAGATTTATCTTCCAATACCAGAACCATAAGGTCATAACCTATTCTACTATCAGAAACATGTCGAAAATATTAATAGACCTATCCTGGTTGACTTCAAATATGGAATAATAATTTCTGTCTCAGACGTAGCTTTCGAGTTGGCAACTATGTACCAGTGACAGCAAGTAAAAATAAAATATACATAGTGGTTCATTCTCAACCGCCATTGTTTTTTATTTTTAATGATGCTTACTTATAGACCTCCATTGGGTTTCCCATAATTACTATATATTTTCAATCCCGGCACACTGTTACATTAGCAATTCACTACCAAAGATGGTATTGGAAATTATTGCCATAACCATCGTCTATGACCGCCTTGTAGTTACCGAACTGCACAACGATGATTAAAAAAACCAAACATAAATCCCTGACTGATAGATACCCAAGATCGTAAAGAAATTTTGTAATTATAATAATGAGTTATTGGTGAGTAAATGTTATATTAATATTTGATTGATTGATTTATACTAATCTCTGTTAAAATAATTCGTCAATTTATTTATTAGATCTAAATAGAATATAAAATCAGTGTGAAAGATATTTAATGATTGCACCATTTATAAAATCTTGTGCTTGTCCGTGCAACTTTTATGCGTGTATGTGCAACATGTGTGCAACACTATGTGAAAAATGTACAGTTACTGAAATTGACGCAACATTGAGCTTTGTCGATTTAGTTTGTGCAGCGATCCAAAAGAATATACAAGTACACTAGTAGAGATGGTATGGACAACATTTGTGGTCGTGGTATTAACCATACCAATTGAGATGTGTGAACCATATTTAAATCCATTTTTGTATGCTTCTTCCTAGGTGATTGTATTTCACCTAAGATGGTAATACAAGTAATGTTTTTGATACAACAAAATAAAGAAAATGAGGAGGGAACACCATAGGCCCTTTGTATTTGATGCTAATGGAATAATCAAAGGGAAGTTCGATTATCTCTATCTTGTTTCACTGCAAGTTGGTTCTGAGGTGTTGATGGGGTACTTTACAATCAAAGTTGCGATGTGACACAGGACTTTTGGTGCCTTATGCTGCTTCCCTTCCCGCTTAGGCTCCGGTACAGGTCCAGGCTACTCCAATTTATTAGTTCAGCCTAAGGAAGATGAAGAAGAGAGGTGGTGATCCATGAAGCATGAAGGCTAACAAGAGCTCCTACAACTTATTCTTCAAATAGAAGCATGCCTCGTTGAATCCACCTTCTCTATCTGCACAAACTAGAAGTTTATGAAAATGGTTAGTGATATGTGGAACATGCTCACCCAAAGGAAAAGAATTGTTCGCCAAAGCTATAGACATAAGGATAAGGAGTGGTAAATGAACGATTTTAAGGAGTACATGGAGAAACTAAAGCCCAAAAAAGTCCGATGCAACAGAGGGCATCCTAGACAGTTAGTTTAATAGTATGATTTTGTTTTTTAGAATTCAAGAACTAGTTGTTAAGACAAATTTTTGTGATGCTGGTGTTATATAAAAGTATAACATATTTGTAATGGTACTGATTTTTTTTTTTGGAAATATAAATATATATTATACTTCAATCTTGTCGTGAATCTAATATTTGAAACAAAAGTGCACAATAATTGCACGGTAGGAAATGAGTACATGCATGCAAATAATTTCATAATATTATGCAATATTAAAGTTCAAACGAAACAAGTCAACATAATTAATTTCCCATTTCACGTTCATATTCAAGTTTGAATATTATTTTATGAGAAAAACAAAGATATAGTTTATTTTCATACGACAAGTACATATGAACAAAGATGTATTTTTATAGAAAATGAAGATATGGATGCACTTTGTGCATTCAATATTTTAAAAATAAAAATAAAGGAATTTCTTAAATATATTTTATACTTGGATTCCACGTGAACCCATGAAGTTCGAATTCTCCATAAAAGAAAAGGAAAGAAAGAAGTGGATTCCACGCTTAAGCCAGTTGGGAAGGAGAAGAAAATCATGCAAGCAGCCACGTGTAGTAAACGAATGAACAAAAATGTACTGTTAATTACCGTAGAAACGAAGAAAACCTCTTTGAAGAGGTAATAGAAATATATATATATATATATGTATATTGTACTTCAATCTTGCTGCAAATCTAATATGTGAAATAAAAGTGTGGTAGGAAAGTAGTACGTGCATGCAAATAATTTCATAATATCATGAAATATTAAAGTTCAAACGAGACGAATCAACATAATTAATTTCTCACTTCATGTTCAGATTCAGCTTTGAATATTATTTTCTGAGAAAAACAAAGATATAGTTTATTTTTATACTGAGAGTACATATAAACAAAGATGTATTTGAATAGAAAATGAAGAGATGGATGCACTATGTGCATTAAATATTTTAAAAATAAAGGAATTTTTAAATATATTTTATAAGTGGATTCCATGCGAACCCATGAAGTTCGAATTCTCCAAAAAAGAAAAGGAAAGAAAGAATTGAGTTCCACGCGTAAGCCTGCTAAGAAAGAGAAGAAGATCATGCAAGCGACCACTTGTAATTGGAGAAGTTAAATGAAAAATAATGAAATTTTTTATTACGAAATTGAACTTACTGTGGAAACAAAGCAAGCCTCTTTTAAGAGGCAATATAAATATATATTATAGTTAAATATTGCTGCAAATACAATATTTGAAACAAAAGTGCACAATAATTGCACTGTAGGTAATGAGTACGTACATGCAAATAATTTTATAATATGATGAAATATTAAAGTTCAAACGAAACAAGTTAAGACAACTAATTTTCCATTTCAGGTTGAGGTTCAAGTTTGAATATTATTTTGTGAGAAAAATAAAGATATGGTTTATTTTCATACTGCAAGTACAAATGAACAAGAATATATTTGTATGGAAAATGAAGAGATGGATGCACTTTGTGCATTTAATATTTTAAAATAAAAATAAAGGAATTTTTCAAATATATTTTATACTTGGATTCCGCGCGAACCCATGAAATTCGAATTCTCCAGAAAAGGAAAGAAAGAAGTGGATTCCATGTGTAAGCCTGTTTGGAAGGAGAAGAAGATCATGCAAGCGACCACGTGTAATTGGAGAAATAAAATGAAAAATAATGAAATTTCTGACTACGAAATTGAACAATAAACGAATGAACGGAAATTTACTGTTGTTTACAGTAGAAACGAAGCTAGCCTCATTTAAGAGGTAATGGAAATATATATATATATATATACATATAACTTTAATCTTGCTGCAAAATCTAATATTCGAAACAAAAGTGCACAATAATTGCACAGTAGGAAATGAGTAGTGCATGCAAATAAATTCATAATATCATGAAATATTAATGTTCAAACGAAACAACTTAACATAACTAATTTTTCATTTCAGGTTGAGGTTCACCTTTGAATATTATTTCTTGAGAAAACAAAGATTTAGGTTATTTCATTCTCCAAGTACATATGAACAAGAATGTATTTGTACAGAATCTGAAGAGATGGATGCACTTTGTGCATTCAATATTTCAAAAATAAAAATAAAGGAATTTTTAAAATATATTTTATACGTGGATTCCATGCGAACTCATGAAGTTCAAATTATCTAGAAAATTAAAGGAAAGAAAGAAGTGGATTCCACGCGTAAGCTAGTTGGGAAAGAGAAGAAGATCATGCAAGCGACCACGTGTAGTTGGAGAAATAAAATGAAAAATAATGAAATTTCTGACTACGACATTTAACAGTAAATGCATGATCAGAAATTTACTATTGGTTACTGTAGACACGAAGCAAACCTCTTTCAAGAGGTAATAGAAATAGAAATATATTTTTTACTTCAATCTTGCTGCAAATCTAATATTTGAAACAAAAGTGCACAATAATTGCATGAAAGGAAATGAGTACGTGCACGCAAATAATTTCACAATATCATGAAATACTAAAGTTCAAACGTAACAAGTCAGCATAATTAATTTCCCATTCGGGTTCAGGTTCCGGTTTGAACATTATTTTGTGAGAAAAACAAAGATATAGTTTATTTCATACTGCAAGTACATATGAGCAAGAATGTATTTTTGATGGAAAATGAAGAGATGGATGCACTTTGTGCATTCAATATTTTAAAAATAAAAATAAAGGAATATTTTAATATATTTTATATGTGGATTCCAAGCGAACCCATGATGTTCGAATTCTCCAGAAAAGAAAAGGAAAGGAAAGAAAGAAGTGGATTCCACGCGTAAGCTAGCTGGGAAGGAGAATAAGATCATGCACGCGACCACGTGTAATTGGAGAAGTGAAATGAAAAATAATGAAATTTTTTATTACGTAATCGAACAGTAAACTAAAGAACGAAAATTTACTGTTGATAATTGTTGAAACGAAGCAAGCCTCTTTTAAGAGGTATTAGAAATATATATATATATATATATATATATTGGGGAAGGGTTCTTTTAACACCCTTATTTTAACACCTATTTTAACACTAAATCCCAACTATCCATCTAACATGATCCAATGGTTGAGATCATGTTAATCTATTTGTAGTAAATTTATTTTTAGTAAATTAATATCAACCATTGGATCATGTTAGATGGATGGTTGGAATTTGGTGTTAATATAAGTGTTAAATAAGGGTATTAAAAGAACCCTATTGTTCCTGGTTATGGTAACATCACTTACTTTCCTAATTAATAACGTTTGATTATCAATTTTAATCTTATATAGTAGTATTAAATGGAATAACAGTGAAGATGAAAAAATAAACTGAATTCATATTTACTTTATTTTGAGAGAAAATAGACTAGAATAAAGTTCATTAAACATATTCTGGTTTTTCCTTTCGGGAAAAGTAAATTATCCTTAGAAAATCAAAGAATGGATTTACCACCCAATAATATTTATACATATATACTAATTTAATTTTATGGTCAAAATTTAAAAAATTGGCCAAATAAATAGTTAAATTGCATCTTGAAATGAGACAGGAAAAGTATCAAACCTTACATTTTCCTGTATTTTATTTATTTTTATTTCTTAAAATTACGTAACAACATCAAAAGTTTCATTTTAAACTTTTGAAATTACAAAATACTTATTGTGGATACATTTTACTAAAATTACTCTGTAAATAAATGAAATCATAAAAAGTAGCATTATCTGCTTGAATATCAGCATTATCCATAAAGAACAGAGTACTATGTTTCTTCTGCATTTTGTCTGAAAACATCCAAAATTTAGCAGACAAAGATTCTCGATTGATCCAAGATCCAAATAAGCTCAACATCATGTCCAGCCTGGCCACCAAAGTTGCTGTGATCGGAAGTGGAAGTAAGAATTTAATCTGAAGAAATGCTTTTGATTTTTGAATTTGCAGAAATCATTAGTTAGTATAATATGTATTGGTGAATTTGGCGATGCAGTTTCAGGGGCAGTATGTGCATCAACACTGGCCAAGAATGGATTTTCAGTCACCATTTTCGATTCTGGCCGCGGCCCAGGTGGCAGAATGTCCCAAAGAAGGTATATATGTTTCAAGAATCAAGAATGTTGCCATTTTCTCTAGTGTTTGAAGATGAATAAGCTGAATTATTGTGTGTATGTGTGTGTGTTTTGGAAGGGAAATGGATGAGGATGGAAGAGAGTTGGTGTTTGATCATGGTGCTCCATACTTTACTGTCAGTAATCCTGAGGTTCTAGGTATTGTTCAGGAGTGGGAATCAAGAGGGCTCGTTGCGTCGTGGAATGAGAAGTTCGGGTCTTTCGATTTTGCTTCCAAGAAATTTCTTGACTTTGAAGTGGTTAGAGATCTCATACTCCGTATGTTATTTCCTCGATGCCACGACAATGCTTATTTCTTTAAATTATGGTTTTGGTTGGTCTAGGGATAATCAACATTGTATTTGTGCTATGTTTTGAAATTTATCCTGGGAAGGCCGGATCGTGTTATTGTAGGTTTTCTGTTTCTCTAAGCCATTCGACTTCTGACATTTCATCTATAGGATACCATGATGTATATTGCAGTATAGCTATGTTGAAATTTTGTTTTTAGCTGTTCTAGAGGACCGGATTGACATATTTTTGGCTATCAGCTCTTTTTTCAGCTGTAGGCGATAAGTTAATACATGTTAATCAAAATAGACATTTAGTTTAGGTTTTTTGGTGCATGTATTTTGTAGTAGAGCTATGTTGAGATTTTGTTCTGAATTGTTCTTGAGAGGGCTAGATCGTATTATTGTAGGTTTTCTTGTGTTATTTTTTCTGTAGACTATAACATTTTTCCCCTTACCAAATAGGACACTTAGTTTGATTTTTTTTATCCATGTATATTGTTATAATGCTATGTTGAAATGTTGTTTTCAATTGTTCTCGAGCTTCCTGGATTTCTAGGCACAATGTGAGAGCAGCAAAGAATTTAACTTGGTTTTCTTAAGTGTAAATGTTGCTGTTGTGCGTGCATCTATTGTTCTTAAATTTTACTGTTCATGTTCAGGAAGCATCAAGCCGGAAATATGTTGGTGTTCCTGGGATGAACTCTATATGCCAGGCATTATCGAGAGAGCCTGGTTAGTTTGTCGTTAAATACCCGCCTAGTTTTGGAATAACATCCTGAAATCGATGCATTTGGTTTGTCTGACTCAGTAGTTTATCTGCAGGTGTAACGGGCAGGTTTGGGCTGGGTGTTGCGAAGGTTGAATGGGTAGACTCTGACGATTCGTGGTCCTTGATCGGCTATGGTGAAGATCTTGGTAAATTCAGGGGAGTTGTGGCTTCGGATAAGAACGTGTTCTCTTCCAGGTTCACCAGTGCAACTGGAAAACCACCACCTTTAGGTATATTTTCACACCAATCAGAATTATCAGTTGATATATGCTGTTTGTAAACGCTTAATTTTGTTTAGCCCTGTTGCCAAGTCTTTCAAAACGATAACATTGGCAACGAAATATATTTGAAAGTTACAATTGTACATGTTATAAACATCTGCGACTATGTTTTTCTCCTCCTTTGTTCATCTGCTTAGACTTGAGCATGGAACCGGAGTTAGCATTGAAGTTGAAAGAAATTCCCGTTAGTCCTCGCTTTGTTGTCATGCTGGCATTTGAACAACCTTTGACATCTGTAAGATACGCTTTTCCTACTCAATGTCATATGATTGACTGGTTTCTCAAAATCATAGAATTTTTTCATCTGCTTTTATATAAGAGATGAATATGGTATATTTCAGATACCTGTAAAGGGACTCTCATTCAAAAATTCAGAAATCCTAAGTTGGGCATTTTGTGATAGTAGTAAACCCGGCCGTCCGGTGTCTAGGTATGCATGATATTTTACGCAAATGAGGAAATCAAGAAGTTGCAATCATTAACATTATTTTTTTTCCTCTTCCCATTTTCTTCATGAAGCGAAAGATGGGTGCTGCATTCAACTGGTGAATATGCAGCTAAAATAATAGCTGAAGCAGGACTGCAGAGGCCCTCCAATGCATTGTTGACAAAAGTTTCTGAAGAACTTCTCCAAGAACTGCAAAGAACCGGACTTTCTATCCCCCAACCATTTTTCCACAAAGCTCACAGATGGTTGGTTCTTTATATATGAAATTTGTTTTGAGATGATTGTTATGCGTGAATGAGCAAAAACCGGCATCTGACTTTCCATATATCGTGCTTTTGCTTCACAGGGGAGGTGCCTTCCCGAGTACCACCACAGCACCCGAGGAGAAGTGTGTGTGGAGTGGAAACAAGAGACTGGCAATCTGTGGCGATTTCTGTGCAAGCCCGAATATTGAGGGTGCAATATTGAGTGGAATAAGGGCAGCTTCAAAGTTTACTGAACTTCTTTGTTCCCTGTGATATACAATCACCTGTTTATGTGGAACATGATCAAAGACAAAGTTTTGATGCAATATTGTTTTATGTAAAATCATCACAATACCATTTAATGAGTGGAGCCAATGGTGGCCTACATGCTATTATTGAGAAGGCTGAATGAAAATTGAAAACCAACAACCTGTTTGGCTATTATTAGTATTTGGGGGCATTTGTGTCTGAATTTTGCAGATGGGAAGATCATGTCAAATGTTGCTGTAATTGGAAGTGGAAGTAAGCAACTATTTCCCTTTATGCTGCATAACTATAAATCGAACATGATTGATCAGCATTATCTTGGATTGATTGTTTTGCAGTTTCAGGGGCTGTGTGTGCATCTTTACTTGCCAATAATGGAATCTCAGTCACCATTTTCGACGTTGGTAGAGGACCGGGTGGTCGGATGTCTCAAAGAAGGTATCTTTATTCTGAAAGATGTCCTCTTGATTCTTGATTATTGATTATTATGAGTGATGAAGATGAATTATTGTTGATTTTGTTTTGATAGGGAGATGGCAGAAGATGGAAGGGACTTGTTGTTTGACCATGGTGCCCCTTACTTCACTGTGAGCAATCCCGAGGTTCTGACTCTGGTTCAGGAATGGGAATCAAAAGGGATTGTCGCCATATGGGATGAAAAGTTCGGGTCTTTCGATTTCACTTCCAAGAAATTTCTCAACATTGAAGAAGAGGTTAGAGTTTTCTCCACATTTGATGCTTTCTTGTTGGTTCTTGTGTTTTTCGGATAATTAGCAATAAAATCAATTCACTAGGGAATATGTTGATGAACCTAGGAAGTATCAGACCGGAAGTACGTTGGCATTCCTGGAATGAACTCTATATGCCAAGCTTTGTCTGCAACACCCGGGGTGACAGTCAGGTTCGGGCAAGGGGTTGCAAAGGCTGAATGGTCAGAATCCGAGGATGCATGGTCATTAACCGGCTTCAATGGTGAAGATCTCGGCCAATTTAATGGTGTTGCGGCCACTGATCGGAACTGTTTCTATTCCCGGTTCATGAATGCAACCGGAAGGCCACTGGGAAGACCACTGCCTTTTGGTGAGTCTTTTAAGTTTGGCACCTTTTCATCTTTCAGCAAACTTAATCCTTACGTTCTGCTATTTACACGAACGACTTTTAGATTTGAGCAAAGAACCAGAATTCGCTTCGAAGCTAAAAGATGTTACTGATATTTCATGTTATGTCACAATGCTAGCATTTGAACATCCTTTACCACAGGTAATATATGCTTCCTCTTCTTTCAAGACATTCATTTTGCTGCAAACTGAAGTAGTAGTCATCGTTGCCTTTTCAGATACCGGTAAAGGGGTTTTCATTCAAGAACTCCGATATCCTAAGCTGGGCGTATTGCGATAGTAGCAAGCCCAGCCGTTCAGTCTCTAGGTAAACACGTTACTCAGTAGTACTCACCCTGTTTCAGATAAAGAGTCGTGTTTCTGAAAAAAAATGCTATGTTGCTGCCAATATTTAGTGAAAGATGGGTGCTGCATTCAACAGTCAAGTATGCAGAAGATGTAATCTCTCAGTGTAGGTTTCAGAGGCCTTCTGATGCAATGTTGGCGAAAGTAGCCGAAGAAATGTACCAAGAATTACGAGGAGCCGGGCTCTGTCACGTTCGCCCGTTTTTCCAAAAAGCTCACGGCTGGTACGTGTATGAACCGATCATGGTGGAATTGGAACGGCGTTTTTTCCATTGATGGACCTGGAACTGAGTTTGTGTTTATGTTTATGTGTTTGTGCATATGTAGGGGAAGTGCTTTCCCAGATCAAAGCATAGGAGTTAAAGAAAAGTGCTTGTGGAATAAGAATAAGCGAATGGCAGTCTCTGGTGATTTCTGTGTGTGCCCTAATGTTGAGGGTGCAGTATTGAGTGGCATAGCTGCAGCTTCCAAGTTTACTGATATACTTTAGTCCTGTTTTCTTCGGCTTATCTGTATTTCAATACTGTTCAATTCAGTAAGAAATCAGCTTAGTACTTTCAATGATTCGGCTAATATGTATTTCAGTACTATTCAATTCAGTTAGAAATCAGCTTAGTGTCACTGATTATACCAATATATGTAGTATGGCCAATAAGTAACCAAGTCCAATTATGTATTATGGGGCTGGCAATTTTAACTAGACCTCCGATTCTATAGTCATCAATATAAAATTAACAACTTTGTCGCATATTTCACTAGAATTTACAAGTGTATATGTGAGGTAATTGAATGGAGGAATTGAAAAACAAAAATGGATGAACTCTAGCATTGTTGCACTAACTTTTTACACTAGAATGTTCAAAAGTGTGTAGATCAAAGTCACACGCCTGCCATATCTCTAGCATTTCTCTAGCTTTGGCGCGCTTACTTTTTACACTAGAATTTTCAGAAGTGTATATGTGAAGAGGAGATTAAATGAAGGTACTGAAATAGCAAGATGGGTGAAAATAGCTTCTTCTTTTTTCCTATGTTTGAATGTGTTACAGTTGGTGAAAATACAAATTGCTATGGTACAATGGTAAGGGACTTTTCCCTGGCTGTAAACAAATGTAAGACTCAAAAAGTCAAAGCCAATAGCTTTCTTGATCATTTTCAGCATCCTGATAATGTTATGAAATCATATCCAGAACTGAACCACAAGAAGCATGCCACGTGTAAACATGACAATGAAGAAATCCCACAAAGCTATTTGAGCTAAACCACAGGTTTCAGACCAAGACTTGTCCATTAGGATTGAGAACTGAATCAATCTGCAACAGATTCAGAAAGAGAAATGGCAACCACAGTAATGAGCTCACTGAGCCTCAAGCCAGCTGCTTTCACTGTTGAGAAATCCTCAGTGAAAGGCCTCCCTTCACTTGCAAGAAACACCTCCTCTTTCAGAGTCAGTGCCAGTGGTGGCAAGAAAATCAAGACTAACACTCCTTATGGTCAGTTCATACCATTTCTGTGTATTCTATTCCACATAAAGAGCCGTGTTTCTACTACTGTTTCTTTGTTGACAAAATACCCGTCTGCGCATTATGTAATGCGTAAAGAGTCGTGTTTGTGATGCTGTTTAGGTGTACAACAAGTGGGAGTAGTTCATGAATCTATGTATGGTGTGTGTAGATAGGAAGAAAGAAATATAGTTTCTTTTGTTCAATAAATCAACTGGGATTTCACTTGATTGATGCATGATGCATTGTTGGGAAGAAAAATAGCTTAGTATGGATTCTTTGGTTCATAATATCATCTGGGATTTCACTGGAATTCATATTTGATGTTCTGATTGGAAGAAAAATAGTTTCTTGGTTCAGTGAATCAAATAAACTAGGGATTTACTGGATTCATGTATGATGTGTTGATAGGAACCGCTGGCGGGATGGACTTGAGGAATGGAGTTGATGCTTCTGGCAGAAAGCCAACGGTATAGATATCAAATCCATTCTGTTTTTTGCCTGAATTGATGCAAGGAAGAAACCTATGAACTGATGCTATGGCTTTGGTTTTGGTTCAGGGAAAGGGTGTGTACCAATTTGTTGACAAGTATGGTGCTAATGTGGATGGATACAGGTAAAGAAATGAGCTTCTGACAAAAATACCAATTCAAGAAAGTAGTATAACATGTTAGCCATCGTAAATCCACTAAAAATTTTCCTTTCTTATGAACTGCAGTCCAATCTACAACACCGATGAATGGTCTCCAAGTGGTGACGTCTATGTCGGTGGTAAGTTTACTGAACAACTATTGGTCACCTATACCTAGTCTATTATACCGAATAGCAATCCCCTAGGTTTATGTTAACAACAATATATTTAAGGTTGTACATTGTGATCTTACGGTTCTTACTCAAGTGATATCATAATATTACGTGTTGAATGAAGGTACAACTGGGCTGGCAATCTGGGCAATTACCCTTTTGGGAATTCTTGCTGGAGGAGCTCTACTAGTTTACAACACCAGTGCACTGGCACAGTAAACATAAGTTTCTGTAACATTTCCATATGTTTTACCATCCTAGATTGTACCCTAATCCAACATACTGTCCAAAGGGGAATGGATTATGTATTATCATGTACATCAAACCTGTTCTATTCTATTTGTACTATATTATGCACTTAGTTTTCATCAAACAGAACTTCTAAGAAGTTCCAGACAGCCTTCATACCAAGAGGGCAGAAGAAACACATAATGCAAAGCGACAATAAAAGGGAACAACAAAGCAGATAATAATTGTACGAATAAGCATGCATGTAACTTTAAGCGTGTAATTTAGTTTCTACAGAATCAATCTAATGACAGGAATCAATAGTGAATGCTTGGAGGTGGAAGATGCGTATCGGTATTGCAAGCTCTTACCGGGCAATGCGTGCAAAAAATTTCCATTCTCGATTGAAGTATGCCTTCTTCTTTTGAATCCCATCTCCATACTAGACGAATTCTAGTTATAAATACCCCAAATTTTATGATTTATCAGGCTAGCTTGTTTACCGAATCAATTGAGATCACGAATGTGAAGCTATATCCCTCATCAATTCTGAGCTTCCGCAAAAACCATCTCTCAAAATGTAAAATTGTCACTCGTCTTGTAGCTCTTGAAGAAAACCCTCTTCTTCGTGTAGATCACTTGAAGACTTCGGGCTATACGAGCCTACTTGTCCATCGCCCTCAAAAATCACGGACCGAACCATCTTCTCGATTTCTTCACTTAGAACCAGGTTTTCTCTCAAGTACTGCATCGCCTTGTCTCTTCCCTGACCCAACCTATGGTCTCCGTAGCTGTACCAAGACCCCTTCTTCAGCACAACATCCATAATTTCGGCACAATCCAAAACACAACCCAACTTGCTTACGCCCTCCCCAAATATGATGTCAAATTCTGCTTGCTTGTACGGCCGGGAAACCTTACTCTTTTGAACTCTCACACGAACTTTGATGCCTATCTCTTCGTCTGCTTTGACAGACTTTATCTTCCCAATAGTCCTTATTTCAAGTCTGACAGATGCAAAGAACTTCAGAGCAATACCCCCACTAGTAACTTCTGGATTTCCATAATATACGCCAATCTGATTTTTCGTAAAGATATGTATCAGAAAATACTTCCTCTATGAATTGAAGAGTAAGAAATCAACATAAAACTGAAGTGAAGATTAAGTACTAAACCAAATACCTTGTGTCTTATTTGATTTAAGAAAATCAGAGTGCATCCAGCTTTTGAAGCATTACCCGACATTTTGCGCAGAGCTTGACTCATAAGCCTTGCTTGCAAACCGATTTGCTGCATCCCAATTTCTCCCTGCGTAGAGACAAAAGAACTAATGAGTGGGCACACACAAACGTATAACCATCTCCTGAAGCTAAAACAAGCATTATCCTTACTTCTATTTCAGCTCGTGGGGTCAGAGCTGAGACAGAATCAATGCAAACGAGTTCCACGGCACCAGATCTACACATGCGATCCGCAACTGAGGCAGAACAAAGTGTGATTAGTGCAAGAAATGTTGCTCGAGTGTCGGATCAGTGCTAGGAAGTAAACACTAGTTTCTATTTTCAATACGAACCGGGAAAAGAAATTACTTTCTAGAGCCATCTCTCCATTATCAGGTTGGCAGACAATCAAGTTTTCTACATCTACTCCTAATGCCTTTGAGTAAGCTGGATCAAAAGCATGTTCAGCATCCACAAGCATCGCGTATCCTCCGAGCTTCTGCAGAATCCAATTTCAAGCAACTTCATGTCATGTTTAAAACAAAATGAACAAATGCATGACTTTCCTGAGTTTCTGATAAGTTTGAATACAGTACTCGTGACAATTTTCCCATCTTGATCAGTAGAGGAGCAGAAAATGAAATAAACACGTGAAAGAAAGATACAAAATGAATAGATATTTCCGGTTTTCCATAGTAAGATACAGATTAAAAAACAATATACAAAACAAACCTGTACTTCTGCAATTGCATGCATTGCAAGGGTGGTCTTTCCACTACTTTCAGGTCCATATATCTTCAAAAAAATAAATCAGCAGAGATGTTAACATTTCCCAAGAAAATACCAAGGGTATCAAACCGTTAGAATGCAACAATCAGTATCGAAATAAAAGCACAATAACTTATGTTCCTGGAAGAACTTCTACTAGTTTGGCACGTTCTCATTAAAGCAGACATGAAAGATGACATTGGTGAGTTGGGTATCATTTGTTCTTAAGGGATTAATAGGCATAATTAATCATAATATAGTAATCAAAGAAAATTAATTTTATACAGGTATAAGGCATTCACATGAATAAATATATTCCATATCTGATGGAAAACAAGAAACACGAAAAAATGCTATACCTCCACGATTCTTCCTTTTGGGAGCCCACCACCCAAGGCGATGTCAAGAGTTAAGCAGCCACTAGGAAAAGTTTCACTGCACCATAAAAAAAGGACAAAACCATCACTAATAGAAGAAGAATGCATCAATTAGTGATACCAACTGAAATTTTGATTCCGGTCTATCTGTCCATGTGACTTTTCTTTATATTTCTATTTCCCTTTGTTCATATTCATTGCAATATCAAATGGAATACGGGAGACTTTTTCCCATCAAATAGAAAAACTTACACCAGGGCACCCCCCAAACTACCAAGTCTTGTCACACTTCCTTTCCCAAATGAATTGTTTATATCCGCCATCGCTGCTTCCAGTGCCTTTTGCTGTCACATGATGAATTGAAAATGTTATCAATAAACCGTTGTGTTAACACTACATGGAGGCCAAAAAAACTCACACATCAACTCATAACAGTTACTTCCACTTATACATAACTTAAATATTAACTTATTTGATAAAAGAAAAAATCTCTATCAGTAAGCCTCAATCAGAACGAATTGGAAGGTAGCCACTTATGTACTCAGTAAGGCCAGCATTAATCACAAGCAGAAGAGTATATCGGAAAGGGTTAACCGAATATCAAGTTTCATCACATAGCCAAAGAAAACAAACTGAATAAAGCAAAAAAATTCCATTTCAATCTGTACATACTCTCGGTGACAACTGACAAACAGGAGCACACTTGTGCAATCTAATATTACCATCTAATCAGTCTAACAAGAAAAATTCACAATCATTGGCACAAAAATAATCATCATCCACATTTCTATGAACAAGGAACCATCTTTTCAGCTCCAAATTTAGCCTCCACAGTACACAAGCAAATCAGGAACAGACAGAAAACAAAAACCCAGAATAAATAAGACGAAAAGATCGAATTTTGGAACAAACCCGGTCGACAAAACGTTGGTCGGAATCAGCAGAAAGAAGCCCATTAACTTTACCATCAAATTCTGCCCGAACCCTCAAAGCTCGGACTGGTATCTTCTGCTTCCCATAGCTGTAAAAGGAGGTTCTGTGTGAAGGAAACAGTTGGGGCATCAAACAGCAAGCAGTTAGCTCCATTTCTTGAAATGCTGAGTTTCAGCTTCACTGTACAAACTGAAGAATTTGGTTTCAAAGGATTGTGATTTTTGTGTGTTTTCGAGGGAATAGTATAAAATTGTGCAATGCACGCTTCAAAAATTTGCGAACATCAATTGATTGAATCACAAGTAGTTCCCCTACTTTTGGATAAACCACAAACAAGCCATCAAAGTATTGATTTAATTACGTTTAGGTCCATTGAGCATTGAAATTTGTTTCCTGTAACATATTAACTCTTACTTTTAAGCTTTTCACATCAATCAGCAACCGACTTTCTTCCTATTGATAGAGTTGTTCTTCTTGTCTTAGCAAGAAGATAATATATCCAGAGGAGATCATTGTTATAGTCTTGAGAATTTGTTGGCACTGAGTGTTTGTTACTCCATGTTCCCTCTGTCTCAGTTTAACCTGCACACTTTTTGGTCAAGTTTCTCAAGATGCATTTGATCATAAATTTTAACCAGTATATAGATACAAATATCATTATGTGAGATATCATTGGATTCCCTGCATGATG